>JAIQCU010000192.1:0-84682 GCA_022114935.1 Leptestheria dahalacensis | reverse complement strand
TAGATAGATAGATAGATAGATAGATAGATAGATAGACAGATAGATAGATAGATAGATAGATAGATAAATAGGCAAATACATAGGTAGATAGGCAGATATATAAATAGATATATAGATGGAAGAGAGAGATACACAGATAGATAGACAGACACATGCGCACACGCGACAGTTCTTCATTTTAACCTCCTGCAGCATTTAAAAACTACACAAGTAAAAATTATTTTAAACTGAATTTGTAAATAAAAAAATAAATAACACTAAAAAAAGGAAACATGTTTTGGGTGGGATCGTTCAGCGTAGCAGTGTTTTTCTTCAAACTCGCTAGCTTGTCCAGCACGCGTTCCTTATGAAAATCTCATTATAGGAAGTCGTAGACAAAAAGTCGAGTTTCAATCTTTACCGTTTTTTTTAAGTTTAAATAAGAGATGCTTTCTATACACGGCTCTATCAAACAATACAATGTTTGAAGAATAGACAATAAGACGACTTCACTGAACAGAAAAATTCTACGTCTTTGTACATTTATTGAGAATCGTCGACCGTGAATCGTGAATCTTGTTGCTCATATTCCCGGAATAGTCAGTGAGAAGTTTGCTGGAAATTGGAAAAGATGGTTTGTTGGAAAAACGGTTCAGTTGCTTTTAGACGGAAAAACCGACTTGAAAGTCGTTTTAACGAAAAGCAGTAGAAGGTTGTACGACGACTCGGGAAGTCGGGATCAAAGTTGGAAACTTGAAGCGATTTGAACGGCAGTTTTGTTTTAAAATCGACATTGTTCAAGTTGGGTCGACATTTCTTCAGTCGGATTTTAACGTGTCGTTAAAAGTTGAGTTACAAAAAGAGTTGAGAAAGCACAAATTATAAACGAAGAGTTCAAACCGACTTTCAATGTTGGGTAAAAAGCAACACCGACATAGAAATTATCCGATCCTCAACTTCTCATTCAGTCCCGCGATGGGAGGTTTCGACATTCGAAATTCGATTAACAAGTTGACAAGCGAAAAGTCGATTGCGCTAATGTCATAACTCTATCATTCAAAGTTGACTTTATCATTAACTTTAAATTAACTCCAAACTTGACTTTAAGGCTAACTTTGATGGTGTAATATTCAAACTACAATCAAATTTCACAATCGAGTCGGGTTTGTCTACTTCAAAGTCGGCCACAAAGTTATCTTACAAGTCGATTCCTTAGTCGATTTCAAAGTACGTTGAATAGACTCTATTTTCAGCATTACTCGTTTGGAACGATCCTCTCAACCAGTCTAGTTCAAACAAAGGCTTTCAGTTTAGCTGTCGAACCGAGGAATTTGCTACAGTTTTAGCTTCTCCAGTTGAATTCCTAGCTATTTCAAAAGTCGCCATGGCCCATTAAGTGACGAACCTCTTGCTCATTACACGAGCTCGCGGGGGCCGGAAGGCGTGCACGACACGATTTCAGACCTCAACTATGCGAAACTTGAACAAGAAGAAGACACTTTTCGCCAAAAACAACTCTTTCCAAGACGGGTTGGGGGCGAGATAGGGAAATAACTTTGGCTTCTACAACAACACCCTTGCGTCTCGTAGAATAACCCATACAGCAAGGAGCTGCAGTCAAATCAGCGTCCTCGGCATTCATTTTCCACTTTGAAAACAAGCATTCTATATACAGTCTGATCTTTTTAAGAAAAACTGTAAAACAACGTCTTAACATGGTTCTCTCATATACTTAATACTTGCTTTTAAGAGTATAGACTAAACTAAGACGCTGTTATAAAGAAATAGAATCGTCATTACCTTGGGTGTTTCAGTTTCCGTTGGGAGAGTGTTCCGATCGCGTTCGAACGGCAGGGATTTTCAAATTTGGCGCCAGCGCCATCTAGCGGCGACTTTAGGAACTACGTTCAACTTTTTGAATTTGAAAAATATTCCGTTCTTTTCCTCCCCTTAGGAAAACTTAAGAGTGACAGGGTAGGATGCTGTTACGACAGCCAGTTTGTGTTGAGAAAATACAAAGAATAAATTGTTGCCTTTTTGAACATACTGAAAATCCACACGACAGTTTGAGTGAAGTGACAACAGGGGAAAAGGTTTGGTTTGAGTTTTTTTTTTAAATCTCCCACCGGGTTAAGCAAATAACGGATGATTTACCGCAGCTGTTTTCCGTTTCACCCCGAAATTATATGGTAGATGCATATTTAAACTTAATTTCCAGTTATTAAATGATACATTAGTAATATTTGATGGATTTAATTCATAGAGTGTCGTTGTTGGTGTTGTTTTCATAAACGCGAGCGTTTTAATTTCCGGTTGCCGTGTGCCCGGTTCGTGGTTATTTTATGCACAATAAGCGCGAGGGAGCGGAGGGACGGCTATTCAATTACACATTGTTGCGTTGGGTAGACCACGTGTCGTGTCGCCATATCGTCTTTCACGAGTACCATATGGAAAAAATATGGGAAAACCTATATTAATTTGCACTGCGCTGCTGTGTGTGTGTGTGTGACAAATTGCTTTTTAATGATGTCGCGCCTTTTCCTCATACAGTGTTGCTCAGTATATATCGACAAACAAGTATTTTGTTTTCGTCTTAGCCGCCATCTTAGCACTACTGAATGCGCGGCGTTGCCACCATTGTTTCGTACATTTCAGTGAAATGGGTACGATAAAAGTCGACATTTTATCGATATCTTCGGGTTTCAGAAAGGCCAGAGTCGACTTACAGTTGGGTTGATTTTCGACTCGGTTTTCAGTCAGCTTATGTCGGTTTTCCAGGTTTCAATTGTCGTGTTGGTTGGATTTCAAATTGAAGCATTTGCTATTGCTCCATTTTCAACTTATATTTCAACACATATGATCGACTTGTCGTGTCGTATTATTTCAATATGCCAAATGAATACCGAGTTGAAAAGAGATGAAGTCGCGGGATCGTCGGGGTCGAAACTGCTTCTCTTTTCCAAACATAGATGGCGTCTAATGTCATGTTTTCAAAAGACGATCCGACTGAAGTTTCTCATCTACCCAGCTCGGTGAAAATGTCAAAGGTGAACGGTGATACGCAGAATCCAACTTGATGTTGACTCTGTTCCAAGCCCCCCAATAAACATTGAGTCAATACTACTAAAAGTCACAATCGAGTTGAATAGTTAACACTCCTTGTCGGGTAAAACACAACCCAACATATTTCAGTCGACTCATCCCTTAAACCGATTCAAAAGAAGAACGACTTAAAACCCAGACAACACAAAACCCGATACCATGAGTCAAAATCCAACTTTCAATTCAACTAAAACGAAGCTAGCTATTTACATTACATGTATATCATATAACTTTATCGTTATTATATTAATGGTATTGTTTGTAATACCCGACTTTCAAAGAAGAAAAAACCCAACAAGATAATAAAACTGCAGTTTATGGCAAATAAAGTAAAAATCCTGCAGGATTGCACCGGTAAACAAACAAAGCACACAACAGAGGAAAAAAATGACAAAAAGCACGAGAAAAAGTCGATTCCAATAAAGTCCGTGTTAGTCAATTCGACTCGTCTATAGCTTCAATATTGAGCTCATTTCGTCAAGAGTTATTTCGATTTACCAAGTCGAATGTCCAATTTTTTTTCTCCCTCTTTTGATATTCCCTTGAATTCTTTCGTATAAATGTCGGACTCTGAATTGTTTTATCCAGACGAGCAAATAAAGAAACTGGCGTGGGGAAAACAAGGTTTTCTTTTAGATTCGATTTCCTTGAAGGAGGCGACTCGATGGTGATTCGATGAGATAGCTTCTATTTTCCTAGGCCTTTAGGTCGGGATCGATAGCTCAAATGACCGGAAACTGAAATAGCACGCCTGCCTAATGAAATCAAGAATCCTTATAGATGATATAGTCTTCGTAGAATCAAATCAGATCTTATTTCAAGAAGTGCTTGAAAGTATAGAGCATTCAACAAGGGTTCAGACTGGGGGAAAAGTTGATCGCTTACTGCGGCCACGTTTTCAAAGATAAAATAACCAAAAAAATTGTGAATGTAGCCCTAGTAGTTTTTAACAAACTAGTAAATTTTCGTTTAAATCGGGTTGTTAGTTTAGTCACAATAAAATCCTAAAGTTACACAAATCCATCAGAACCGTTTTTTGGGCTGACTAGAGACTTGTACTTGATTCAGACCACTTGATAAGAGCATGGCCGTTTCTCATCGGTTTGACACGCAGAAAGGGCGTTGTTGGATTTATAGCACGGGAGGCTTTTCGCCCTGCACGGAATTAAAACGACGCTCCGACTTCCATATTAGACCCATGTGATTTACAGCGTCACTGAAAACTACCAAAATCAGGTTTAAATACCATATTCCGGACTTGGTTGATTCCTACAAACCAAGATTCAGAGTTCTATATATAGGTCTATAGAGGAAAAAACAAAACAGGGTCCTGCATGGCGGGGAGTTTTGAGTAAATTGCAACTTTTAGGATTTTATTTTGGCCAAACTAACAGGTCGATTTCAGCGAAACCTTACAAGTGCATTAAGTACCTCTTAGTTTATAACCAGTATTTTTTGGGTTGTTATATCTTTGAAAATGTAGGAGCAATACGCAATCAACTTTCCCCCCAGCAAGAACCTTTTTTTGTCCTAGAATGTGCAACATTGTCCAGAAGTTCCAGGAAGCACTAGAACAAGTTCTAATGTCAAGTTCCGAAGACTATGGAGACCAAAGTATAGTATCTATCCATAGAGTATATCCGTTGTACCATGTCCTTGTGGGTAGGGGGGGCTTATGAAAGATAAAAAAAAGCGTCCGCAGATGTTTTATCGACACCGAAGCGATGATACGCCGAGATATCTCTCACGTCAACCGGCTTTGCTTTACTGGCCTATAAATCATAGATAGAGGAGCGACGCAGTAAACTTGCTTTTCCTAGAATCACAGAAAGATGGAGACATCCTTGGTATAGATGTTTACAGAAGAAAGTAAACTCTCTTTGGAGAAGGCCACTGTGTTTAATAGTAACCATGTAATACAGATATCTAGACTTCATACGAATATACATAGTATATATATGTGTGTTTTTAACAAGTGTATTAACCCAGCTGGCTATGGATCATGTACTAGTGATGTCAGTGGTTCTACTCGACTCGACTTGGGGACGAATCGGGTCGAGTCGGCGGCCTTGTCTTTCAATTCAAGTCGAGTCAAAGTGTATATGATACGCAAGCCAACGTCGAAAGACGAGTCGAGTCGAGTCAATTAGGTCGACTAGAGACGATAAGTCGAGTCAATTAGGTCGACTAGAGGCGATAAGTCGAGTCAATTAGGTCGACTCGAGACGACAAGTCGAGTTGAAGTCATTTCACATAAAGAGCCGAGTCATCGAATCAACTAAAAAAATCGACTCCCAAGTCGTGTCGACTTGACTCGAGTCACTTGACATCCATAGCGCATATCAGGCTGCTGTGACGACTTCTTGGATTGAAAGTTACTTACACAACTTACTAGTATAAATAGATAGATGCATAAATAAATAGATAGATAGATAGAAAGATAGACAGGTAGACCGATAGGCAGACAAACAGATAGACAGACCGATAGATAGATAGATAGATAGACGGATAGATAGATAGGTAGAAAGGCATAAAGCTAGACATATAGATAGATAGATAGATAGATAGATAGATAGATAGATAGATACATAGATAGATAGATAGATAGATAGATAGATCGATAGATAGATAGATAAATAGATAGATAGATAGACAGATAGATAGATAGAATGAACATAACATGTTATTGCTTTCGCATTTGGAAGTTTCATATTACCAATAATACCTTTACCCCCTGTTTGAATGTACTCGTGTAAGCAGAAATAACGTGGTGTTTTCTTTAAAAAAAATTACTTTGTTATCTAATACAGCATTCCGTATACACTGGTATCAAGTATCAAAGTAGCAACACGTCCAGCGGACCATGCTCTTGTATATAGCCAGCCAAATGTAACTTGCAGTTAGTTGATACCCGCTGCTTGCAGGTCTAGTATAGGACTGTGTATTTGCTGCCTTTGATGGTGTTAATACTACTAACTTGAGTATCACAAACGTAATGGGATCCATCAATTTAAGCCGGTGCTGCTGGTTGACGTTTACTCAGAGAGCTACTTTTCCTTTATAGGAGCATAAGGTTTCTCTTGCCACCTATCCTTCCCCCCAGCCCCTNCAGCCCCTTTTTTGCGGGAGCTTTTCTTTTACGGCCACTTTAGTCCTACTTTGCTAATCAACTTAAAACTCCTGTTGCCTGTAATACAGCACGGCGTGGATGGTTGTAATAATCGTATTTTCATTACTTATATACGTTTCAACTGTAGTATTACAACTATTTGTCGATCTGCATCTGTCTATCTATCTGTCCCACCATGTCTATCTATCTGTCTACCTATCTCTCTGTCCATCTATCTATCAATTTAACTATCCATCTATCTATCTATCTATCTATCGGTCTATCTATCTAGCTAGCTATCTGTATGTCTGTCTATCTATCTAAGAGGGTGAGTTTCCTATAGAGACATCCGTCCGTAGTTCGGCTGACTTACCACCAGGTGGACACTACGGAGATCATGGGTGCTGCAGATCGAAGTCTACACCTGGTAAACGTCAAAACTAGTCACCATATACTATTGATCCTGGTTACTACATACCCAACAGTGAACTCGATGAAATTAAAATGTGGTAAGCTTAAACTGAAAACAATTCAACAAGCCAACCAAATAGCTGAAACAAACAGATTGGCAGCGCCATCTGCTCAACAAATGGGCAAACCAAGACCGTTCTACACCTTCTAGTAAGGAATAGGATCAGGTTTTCTAGGCAATATCCTAAGACCAACCTTTACATCCAAGTTTTTTGCTACCAGTTTTACATAGTCAGATAACCATTCGAGAAATTGGGAAAAAGGTTACTGGGTCCAAATCCAAATCTCGAGACTTTTTTCGTTCTCTTTGCCCCGCAGGGCACCAAAGTCAAAGTCGGCAGTGGCGAAGTATAGCTGCCCTCCCACCGGGTAACAGTCGAGCCTATGTGCTTTGAAAACAATTTGTAACATTCCTAAGAAAAGAAAAACAAGCCAACAGTAAACAAGGAAAAATAACTACAAGGTAACGTAAATCATGTAAAGGCAAATGCGGTTTAGCTGAGACGATATTCATCTACCTGTGGATTGAAGAATCCAACTGTCTAACCATATCCGTCTATCTATCTATCTTTATCTACTTGTCTACCTAGCTGACTGTTTGTCTATTTATCTGACTAACGGTCTATCTAACCATCTATCTATCTATCTATCTATCTATCTATCTATCTATCTATCTATCTATCTATCTATCTATCTATCTATCTATCTATCTATCTATCTATCTATCTATCTATCTGTCTATCTATCTATCTATCTGTAGCTACCTATGTTATCTGTCTATCTATCTCTCATCTATCTATCTAGCTAGCTATCTGTCTATCTGCCTATCTATCTTTCTATCTATCTACCTTCCTATCGATCTATCTATTTTTCTATATACATAACCTATCTATTTACCTATCTATCTATCTATCTTTGCTCCATCTTTGTATTTGTCTCTCTATCTGTCCATCTATCTATCTATCTACCTACGGCAATCGTACGTAACCCAGACTACATGTTTTCGTTGTTGCTAAGTTCTTTGCAAGTAGTACAAGGGAAATTATACCTGCCCGCGACGCTGTCAATAAAATCGAAGGGGGAAAAAATGAGCACGTTTCCCCGGTGCGCAAAACTTCCTGGATATAATAGTGCCTCACAAAGTTTCCAGGTGATCAGCAAATGGCGTACATCCCGCGGCGTCATTCGACAAGGGCCCGGGCAGGATGAGCCCCTTGCTTATTTACTTCTGGGATCTCTTTCGATGAGATCCCTGCTTGAAGGGATAAAGTCGCTATAATACGAGGCTGTTTTTTCTTTCTAATCGCTAATGGTTGGCGAATCCTTTTCACAGGCGTCAGATTAAGTAACACGAAGGTCACGTGACTATTAGTCATTCGATACTCGATAAACTGTGTTTTTTTTACCTGAAACTTAATCTCAGTTGCGGTCTACGACCAGACTGAGTTTACGCTGCAAAAATTGGACAACTTGATGTGTGCAGAAAATTGCATATATAATATACGGAAAGGGTGAAAGGCCTGTTATTGGTCTCGTCGTGCGGTTCGTACATAAACATACGCGAGTGTGGCTGAAGCAAGACCCAAGTAAAGCCTTTGAGTGCTCTAATGTCACTGAGAAACCTCAATTTCCGGCCCTGCAACAGCACCTAATTTATGACCAACTCTACTAATCCTTCCTTTTTGCAGGGGCCACCTTTATGCGACTTGCGCCTTAATAGTCGCAATGACTCATTTCTTAAGCCCCCCCCCAGGGGAAAATGGTCATGTTGTATGCAGACGACATGGCTGCACCAAACAGCGAGTTAATATAATGGCATTTCACCGAATGTCCAGCTTTTAAAAATGTTCGCTCTTGTATTTTATCAGTTTCTCGAATCGCTTTTCTCACATTGTACAAGTAGAAACTCGATCAAGTATTCTACCGAGGACCTCGTTTTCTCTCAGTCTTGCACCCGTCAAAGCCAGACGGGATTTAACGAACTAAACTGAAATACAAATCTCTTGATACAAGTCTCAGATGTTGAGCACAGAAAAACAGCTCTGGATACAAACCGGAAATTGCATTCTTATTGTAAAGTCAGTTATGAAATCTATCTGATCTTATATGAACACTCAATGTGTACAGTTTGCTCCAGAAAAGGGTATAGCAAGATGTACAAATTCATTCAGTCTTTTGCTGATATCTTCAAGAGATCTTGCCGGATAGCTGCGTAAATTTATGAGATGATTGTACGATTAATAAGCTACGAAAACTCTAATTTTCAGCGATCTTGAGCCATTAGTTTAGCCAAAAATCAAAGTTTGATGTGCCCTTTTCTTGTCAGTTAAGGTCGCAAGAAAGGGCCGCCAGACATTGTCCTTCGGTCCAGACTGGCGAGATTTAGATCCTGCGTAAGGAATAGAGTCAACGTTGTTAAGATGGTTTCATCAAGACTAAGGTTAATCCTGCATGCGTGAGTATATGCAATGGACTTCAGACGCACGACGGGTCAACGAGTAAGCACTTCGCAGTCGCTTGTCAATCAATGAACGCATGTGCAATGCCCACACTTGTTGGTTAGACGCGCTCTCCATGTTTCCACATGCATCTCCCATGGATCGTTCCACTGGTTCCAACTTGAACTACGCGAGTGGGTATACCATCCCATCAGGTTCCAAGTACTCTTCATTCTGCCAGGGTGAGGATGACAAGGACGCGGGTTCCTTATGTACTTGATCCTTTTTCGACGCTTTGTTTCAACACAAGACGAGCAGACGATCAAGAACTCGCCGTAAACAATCGATACCCGACACTTTTGGTGACGCTTCAAAGAAAGATACATGTGGAGGATATCGCTGGGGTAAGCACCAGATGAAGCTTAATACTCTTTATTGCCCGTGTCATCACAAAGCGACACTGTTAAGAGCGACTAATTGCGGTCCGCAACGGCAGACAAACCTGATGCAACTCATTAGTCCTCGCCCAAACAACTAAACAATAAGAAAGTGCAGGGGGGGGGCATTACGCAATATCAAGTAAATTGGACGGTAGGGTGATTAAACTATAAGGTTATACAGTGGATGAAGGTACTGTTTGTTAATGTGACATCTATCTATCTCTCTATCTATCTATCTACCTATCTATCTATCTACATTATCTATCTATCTACACCATTTATCCGTCTATCGGGCATACTTGTCATTTCTTGTATACGTGAACGGTGTGTGCTCATTGAAGAGGGTGAAGTATTTCCCTTGTTTATGGAAGGGCAGAAAAGGTGGGAAGCTGCTGTGTCCGTCTTCGTTTGTTGATCATGACAAGTTACAATGAGCCATGTGCTGTAAGAAACTAAACACAGAGACGAAATGGTTTATTGTTCCAACATCTGCTAATATACACCATAGATCTTGCGCTGCAGTATAACGCCGACACACTCGACATGCCTGATACGTATATATCTACACCATTTGGCACATCATATAAGTAACCTTTCTAGTAGAACCCCCCCACTTGAAACAAAGCTACATCCCATATGGAGGCCCACACAATCACTCTTGTACAAATACTAGTTAAACGTAAAAAGGATGCGTTTCTCCAAAAACTGAACCTGCTTATATTTACACATAAGATATAATTATATATCAATAATTAACATTAATTTAAATGGCATTCCAATGAAATCGAAATGGTTTCCCAGTGCAGGCGGAAATATCTGAAAAGGTTTTTGGGTTGGAGGACATTTGCACCCAGGGGAGACGGGAGACATTCGTAGAAACAAACTTGGTAAAAGCGCGCAGTAATTATGCAGCAGAGACGAAAGTTTGCACTCGCCGGCTATAATCAAAGTCGATTTGTCGAGTAAATGTTTTCCTTTTGGTCCGCACTGTGTAATTTCGCCATATAAGTGTACACCATGGAGATAACTCGCTTCGTATAAGGATCCGCCACTTTACCTATTCTGCTTGTTTTCCGCACAAACGAATCCAATCAGGCGCAACTTTGAAGATTTTTTTTCTTCAACCGTTTTCACTCAACCAAGAATCAGTTAGTCACACTGAATAAGCTGACTTTTCAAGAGGCCTGCTTAAAGTATTGATTATAGGAATAACCGAAAGCTGCATAGATGGTCAGATAAGTAGACAGAGAGAGATCTAGACTGATAGATAGATAGATAGATAGATGGAAAGATAGATAGCCAGATAGATAGATAGATAGATAGATAGATAGATAGATAGATAGATAGATAGATAGATAGATAGATAGCCAGATAGATAGGTAGGTAGGTAGTTAGATACATAGATACATAGATACAGAAATATATAGATACACAAACACAGAGATACATAGATATATAGTGTTACGTAGATACAAGGATACATAGTTACCTACATAGACACATGGACACATAGATACATACACAGATGCGTAGATACACTTAGATACGTATATACATAGAAACAAAGACATGACAAGCCCCCTAAGTAACCCTAACAGGATACACCTAATTTGAGAAATACTCTAATGTGCCTGGTGTTGCTAAGAAGCGTCTTCTCAATCGAACTATACTGCCATGTTGGAGTCTCTCCTTGTTAGCAGCTTATTTACACCTGTTACCGGTGCCGTTGAATTCCTTATTATCACGTAGCGTGTCTCTTCTCGACGCCAGCGACTGGGGAATGGAAAAGCAACATTCGTACCCAATACTTCAATTACTCGCCCGCGCTACGAAGGCAGAAAAACCTTTATTGCAGCCGTATATTGCACGCGGCTAGTAAATCTCGGGAGAGTTTCTAAATTAGTAGCGGCATTAGTCGACCATTAGACTGCGTCTACCCTGGAGACTATAACCTAACCATGTCTTCAATTTCCTTTACGGTCGAGAGGAACACACAATATGGAGAACCTAAGTGGGATTTTTTTTTTTGCTGCGTATACACAATTGAAATTCCCCTTTTCCGCCAAGAATTCCTTCCCCAAGGATCCATACGTATTGCCCTGTTTCTGACATCTGCCAGCCCTTGAAAGTCAGCTTTTTCCAAAAATACACGAGGTTAATCATACCCGTTTGGCAGGGCACATGCCATATGCAGAAGAGCGGTTGCTGTTATACGCGCGTACACGGTAAACAGGGACTCCCCGTTGGACGTTAGATGCATTCGATCTAAAGTGTAGATGCAACTGTAGCGGCCATCATAATACTGAAGCAACGCTATCCAGTTCTGTTGCTTAGTTACGACTAATTGCTTAGAATGTGCAGAGTGCTCCCCACTCCCCCTGCCGTCCTCCTCCCTAAGACTGACGTAAAAACGTCAAGTCTGATTCGTTTAGAAGCTTTCTCTCTGCTAGTAATGCTTGTCTTTGTCCCGTTTTTATAGAGATTACTATTATTACGGCCATAAAGCTGTTAAAGTATAAAAGCTGATGCATCTTTTACTGATATACAATGAATACAATGTATGATGGTAAGATTTCTGTACTATAGTAAATCTATTCTTATTATTAGCAGTTTGAAGTGTATCGGACAGTCTAGAACAACAAAAATGGTAGGAAATTTAACTTAAGAATTTTATTGCGGCAAAACTAATCACCCGATTTGAATGAAACTTTACTAGTAAGTAAAGTACTATCATTTCTATGTGCAGTAAATTTTTGGTTGTTATATCTCTGAAACCGTGGGTACCACAAGCGATCAACTTTTCCCCAGTGTTACTAAGATTTTTGCAGGTTCGTAAAAGAAGTAAGATTGGCAATTAACCCACTCGTAACTCGACTACACTACTACGTGTTTTTGTGTTGTCGGTATAGTGGGTATCTACATAACAAGAGCGTTGCATTATTAAACAGCAGTTGAAAGAGAAAAAACTGAAGAAAGCGGAAAGGGAGGAAAAACGCTTCACGGCAGCAGACGCTTTAGTTTTGATTGTTTCCATTCCATTTGTTGAAGCGTCTGAATAAGAAGAAGCCGACCGGTCTATTTGGCCAAGGACTTTGGGTGCTGGTGCGCGGGTTCCAAAGGGGGGGGGGGTTATAGTCGAGAGGGTTTGAAGGCAGAGCCATGCGCACGCTCGGTAACTTCACGTATGTTCCTGTGGTCGTCGAGTGGGTATTCTGAGATAAGTTGCAGCGGGACGGTACCTTTTCAACAGTAGCCGTTGAGATTATCAAGCGCAAGGTACCCTCGTATCACCCTGTAGTTCTCGTCAAGTATTCGTCAGCAAACAACCTAGACTGTTGCACGAAGGGCAACTCGTCGGCAAACTGGGAGGTCCCGCAATTCAGTACAAAAAGATCAATTTGGGTTCCAGTTGACGACAACCAAACATTCGAGCTTACAGCCGTCAGAACTTACCAGAATTGCCGATTTCTAGATAGAAAGGTACGTTGCAACTTATTCTGAAACTACTGTATCTTTACTGAGAAGTGGAAAGTCTAGCGCTGCGGTAAAGTTGATCGTTTGTGGCACCCACGTTTTCAAAGTTATAACGACCAAAAAAATACTGAGTATAGAACGGAAAGTACTTTATACATTAGCAAAATTTCGTTGAAATCGGGTTGTTAGTTTAGCCGGTATAAAATTCTAGACTGTAAGAATTTCATACCCCTTTTTCTAGCTCTAGACTGCACTCGAAGAATCGAAATGGTACGTGAGGGTTTTCCTATTAGTTATGTTTGCCTTTTCACTCCATCCCTGTCGCGTTTCGTGCTGAGTAAATAGGCGCAAATAAACATCATGATGTTCTCTTCGACAGCTTGTTACCAACAGCTGCTGGAAAGTGTGATATTTTTCGATGTCTTCTTTTGTATATATAAAACAACAACCACGGAGGAGAGAGGGTAAAAAACAACGAAACCTGGAATTACATTAAAGGTCTTTGAAGGTGGTGGCCAGATGAATTATTGATATAGGACCTCAGAGAGATAAGTCGTTGTATCAAATCCCTCAAGACTTGTGTTATTCTCTGTAGGCAAAAGTAACATCTCAGAGGGTGACAGAGGTCATGTGTATATCATTAGATGAAGGGAGGGGCGGACGACCAGGAAATGATTATTGTAACGCAATATAAGGGGACGTGCTGCTAAAAAGCAATTTCGTCGCTTGGTTAGCATAATTGTGTCAGCGTACTGCTATTAGGATCCCGAATACGACTTGGCGTTGTTTTTTTCTCTCCCCCCTCTTGTACAACCCTTATAAGCTTAATTATCATTACTCCCAGGGTTGTTTCTTCGAGCGTAAGTAGTGACACGGCTAAATGTTTTAACTATAGCAACTGACATAAAGTTATCCAATCAATGTATACGACTTTTTTGAATTTTTCTGAAAATGTTTCTTTCTCCGAGTGTTAACAGATTTACCATCTACTGTAACATCGGGGAAACTTGAAGAAAAGTCCAAATTTTGTCGAGCCGGTTATGTTGAAGTACGAGAATTCGTGGTCCACTGATGACGTTAAGCTTAAAGTTGATGTAGCCCATTTGGAGATTGCCACTTTGCAATTGGACAGTCGCCAAGCTGGCACGCCCCCACTGCGACTTCACATGTTGACAACTATAGCATTTTCCTAAAACTTGCTAATACCCAGTATGAACTATTGTTCTAGATACAAAGACGAGATAAAAAATACTGTTGTTGTCACATATAGATAGATGTATATATTAGCGTTTCACCGAGGGATCCTATACACACGGAACTGGGCATCAAGTTGGTTGGGTAAAGTTGTACAACGGCGGGACTAAATCCTGCTTGTATCGATGCAGTTTGCTGTTGCAGCGCGCTCTACTTTTCAACGTGTAAATGGTAGGGGGATTTAGAGTTGCACACAAAGAGGAAATCCCCTTTCTATATATGTATATAATCAAGTTTTCCCAAGCTTCTCTCGACTCACAAATGGCTGCCAAAATAACAGAGACTCTTTCCAACTTTTTCCATAACAACCCTACGCTGACTTTTTACACAGACCAGAAGGTTTGGTAATTATTCCTGGGGGGGCGGGATAGGGAAACAAAATCTTACTCTAATTTAGGATTATACGAGACAATTTACGCGTTGAATGTTGCATGGTGTAAACCCGATAAGACCAATTTAGTGTGCCCTTATACAGCGGCTTCGTCCGATAAAACAGACTATGGTCCGGGTACCAATTCAGGACGCCGGAGCAAATGGTCACCATTTGAGGCTCCCCTTTTACTGTTCCAGAGTGTGCCCCAAGCCAAAATCCAGCAAACTCTAGAACCCACTGATGTTGGTATAAATTTCAACTCGGGTAGTATCAACGAGTTGTAAAAAAAACCGTATCTGGTATTGTTTCAAGTATACGCTTTTCAAAGGGAGAGATGTTGAAATCTCGTGATACACGCGAGGTGCACCAATTTGAAACGCCATTACACGTATGTACAATCGAGTTACAACATCCAAGTTGGCCATTTTGTTCTTCAATATTGGCACAGAAAGATAAAACATTGTTCGCCAAAAGGATGACGGAGAGTGGGGACCTTTCCGGTTACGTGACATTTGAGGGAATTTCATTGCTCGGCAATTCTCCTTTTTTCTAAACCTTCAATAGAACAGAAATCAACAGCGGGGAAAGCACAGCGGCTAAACAGGGACGTGTGAAACAATTAAACTTTCGGATTTTATTCTGGCTAAACCAACAAAGCAATTCAAATGAAACTTCTATGGTGCATTAAGTACAAGTAGGACTACCTTCGATATTTTTTGGGTTCTTATATCTTGGTAAATGTGGCAGCCGTAAGCAATCAACTTTTCCGCGGCACCGTTTTTTGTATTGCTCTGAAGACTGTACAATGGATAAACGGGAGTTGGCTCGTCGGCGTGGACATGTTAAATAATTAAACAGCCCGACGGCTACTCTCTTGCACATAGCAAGTTAATCAAGCTTCACAAAGCTGCGCATTGCGTCCTCAATGGAAAAGCAGTTGGTGCAACTCTTTTCCTACCCTATCGAACACTACCCCACTTCTAGGTACAGGACGTAATTACCGGTTTTGTTGACTGGAATACAAGCAGGTTCCCTCTTATGTAAGGCCTACGTTTGCAGATTGTGATCCCTTACAGCTGTGTAGTGATTCAATAGGACCAGAGAGGGGGGTGGGGATAAGCATAGGCTTTATCATCAGGAAACTTTCCCCTGTATACAACTGAAGGCGCGGCTGCTAAACGAATCGATATGTGAATTACCTTTGGCGTTACAAGGATATTAGCTTTTTAAAAGAGGGTGTAAATCAATTGCACGTGTCAGATTTTCATTGTTCTCAAATCACTTTGGTCAGCCAGAACATCGACCACAGCTGTTTGCCCTATACACCCCCGGAACCAAAACCTCTTCAACGAACGATTGACGATCTCGTCCGCCTATAACATCTGTTCGTTCGTCCAAGATGCACCTGCTGTATGTTATCAGGTCAGCAGCGGATTCACATAGGCCTATGCGTAAATGGTGAATGTTCTAAAGCACTAGAGAAGCAACTCAATCCGACTTTTTCACAACTCTCAAATCGGTATCCAATTCTAGCATTACCTGAAAAAATCGTGATCCGTAAAGGGAACACGACCCAACAATTTACTCAAATCAACAATGTGCAGTGACTTGAGAATACAGGTTTTACAAGTCATGCCTGTTGCTATTCCTCTACTGAAATATATCAATGCGTATGACTATGAAGGATATGGCAACCCCGCTTAGACGGTCAGGGTCTAGGAGATCAACGTCATAGGCTTTACACTCCTATTTATAAGTCATACCCAATATGGTCTTATGATTCAGGAAACTTTGGGCTTTTCATTTCTTCAGTCATATGCGGAAAGTAAAGATTTCTGGCCTCCGCCGGCTCTGTGGACTTCGACTGGCAGCGCTTTGCAGCTAACTTACTTAGCCAATAATCACTTCATAAATATGCTAATGACTTGCAGGTGGATGGCGAGTGAAGGAGGGGGGGGGGGGATCTTGCTAACTTTTCTATGTGCTTTCTTGGTTAACCCGATTTGGGTAATTGCTGCCTGGTGCGCACACAGGGTTTACCCTCCCGGACCCACTTTATCCCGACAACAATGAGCCCACTAGAAGCTATATAGCTTTAGCAAGTCCACTGCATAGCATTAACTGGGAGAGCAAAAGCTTCACAACTCGGGGCACTATAGTAAATCCTAGTTGATTAGGAAACCTGCCAGCAGAACCAAATGTTCCGAAAAGGAATTTATAAGATTCAGTGAATAGACAAGAATGTGCGGGGGGAAGGGCAGATGAATTTCGTCTGGTATTTTTAGTTCCTTGGCTAAGAAGACCTCGTTATCGCAAAGGAAACAAAGTGATGTGCTGGAAAAAAAAAACAAGGGAAAAAGATGGCGAGTTTACGTCTTATTTTCCAAAGTGGCATTGGTTGCTGGGCAAAGGGCCTTCTTATAGGATCCAATCATCCCATATGGTTTATGACGTTCTTGCACACAAGTTTTTACTTTCTTCCCGGTGTGTGTACAAAATTCAATATAGTCTTAGTAGGAGAGGTTATGAGAGAAAGCACTCGGGTTAGTATATTACTTCAGCTAGTGGCCATCATACCAAGTTGCACAGGCACTCAATTACGAAACCCAAGAAACAGAGGCACCGTACTTAACAGCAATCTCCTCTGGTGGGTAAAAGTGGCAAACGGTCACTTGATCTCCATACCTCTAATGGCTGCTATAAAAGACGACGGATGTATGGTGATCACTGATTTCCCATGAGAAGTCTTTAGTTGTATGGCGTTTCTCTTTTTCGTGCCGTGACCTGTTCTTTTAAGAACCGAAAAAAGATGTCACCATAGTAGTTTGCAAATTTAGGATTTTATTGTGGTTCAACTTACTAAGCGATGTTAACGAAACTTTAGGAGTGCATTAAGCACTACTAGGTTTACACCCAGTAATATTTTGGTGGCTTTATCTTTAAAAGTGTAAGAGCAATAAGCAAACAACTTTTCCCCAGCTAGAACCCTTTTTTATTGCTCTATACACTGTTCTTGTTGCATTTGACTGAAAGTTCAATCTCCTTTTGCCCAGAACAAAAAGGAGAATTCGCCTCTGCTGAAACTGATTCTTCTACTCGAGTAGTATATGACCCTGTCTCGAATTTTTCCAAGGCCCAGATTCCTCTTTGGACATGAAATAAAGAAACTCACGGAGATTTAGCATTGTCCGTTCCGGTGGAATAGGAAAGTAGCGAGCTAAAATGATTTTTTCAGAGAACACTTGTTTGTTGTTTGAGTAGTATGTGACCGGCCAATGTCCGTTCCCCTCACAAAAACAAAAGCTGCAAATTCCTGGGTAGAATTCCAAACTATCGACCTCTCTGGGCCATATCGATTTTGGCTGCAGTTGATGGCTTAAACCCAGAAATTTTTATCTGATGGACATTCTGGGTCACTTCCTGCCGATGCTGACTCTGTTATAGTTTGGCGTCGCAAGTGTCGGCGAAGAAAAATGATGCATATCGAGGAAGAAGTGTTAAGTACCAATTGCGGCCCTGGACGATTTGTTGCCCGGCGAGGATTTATTTGACAAGAACTTTATCGCCCGTTAATAAAGTTTTCACTTAGTGACGCAGAGGATAGCCGTGGCTCCAATTAATCTCTTTCTTCATACTTCGTCCTCCAGTTTTTTAAAAATTTATTATTTCACAGGAGAATTGTAAAAGAGGCCTAGCCCCAGTGCCGTCTTTTAATTCTTAAACATTCTGAAATGTTTACAGGGACTCTAAAAGCTAGTTCTAATTAGAAGGTACTCTCATGCTGTCGCATGTTTGAGTATTATTGATAAGTAGCACGCTCGTGGGTTATTGAATTACTCGGGCAGAGTTCTCCTCTCGACTGGCGTTAAATAAGTCCTACTCGGCAAATGAGGTTAATGTGGGACTAATTCTCAAAGTCTGTCTACTTAGTCTAACAGAGCAGGCAGAAAGTGTTTACCTCTAAGAGAAATATACCGCGTATAGTGTGTCCCATCAGGAGAGTGCTGCTGGAGAGAGCGTCCTCCTAAAAAGGAACTGATGTAAAATCGATGCAAGCTTTTTATTAGCTTATAAAATTTCTCCCCTCGGTAAGAATTGAGATAAAGCGGAGCGTGCATAAAAAGAAAGGCTTGAGGTACATGTTTCCCTCAAGTGTCCGAGAAAGAGGGGGAGGCTTAAACAAAATCAATATAGAGATGCGATACGAGTTCTCTTTTTATAGTAGCAATAGTTCGACTATATTAAAAGTCCCTTTTTGGCACTTGCAAACAATCGTAAAAGAATGCAGCTGCTGCTGTAAAAGGAACTTTAGTCTGATTGAATTCCACTGGGCCCGTCTTCGGCTCCTGGGGGTCCATATCGGTGACATGGGATTAGATTCCTTTGGCTTCAAAGAAACACGGACGTGACTTGCAGCTCAAGTCCTATACCATGATAATGCTACTAATCAAGATCCCATAGACGCTCTAGACATGCAAACTGTAGTGAACGCCAGTAGTTGTAAAAGTCGGCCCTACATGTTTTCCACTTGTTTGTATATACCAGATCCCGAAAAGGAGCAAACGCCTGAAGGTCATAAACTTGGAAAATTGCAGCAGCTATAAACGGTTCCAAGTCTTCACGTTGACTTTAAAACCAGAAACGCGTCTCTGGAGGTTCGACAAACGGGGCGGGAGAGGAGAAAAAAGGCAGGAGAACCGTAAACAGCATGGACGCCTTTCTGGCAGACGACGGCCGGGATGAAGTCGTCGAGAACTGGCTGAACGACACCAACGACAACTTCACCGACGATACCATCATTCTGACTAACTTGACCCGACCACTGAACATCACGGCCGACATTGACATCCGCTACGCCAAACCCATGTACGGTTGCATCATGCCCTTCCTCCTGGTCATCACCATCGTAGCCAATACGCTAATCGTCCTGGTCTTGTCCAAACGCCACATGCGAACACCAACCAACACGGTGCTAATGGCCATGGCATTAGCCGACATGCTCACACTCCTATTCCCGGCACCGTGGCTCTTTTACCTCTACACGTTTGGCAACCACGACACGCCGCTGCAGGCTTTACCAGCCTGCTACTCCTACTACATCATGCACGAGGTTATTCCGGCATTATTCCATACCGCCTCCATCTGGTTGACTTTGGCCCTGGCTGTTCAGCGTTACATCTATGTCTGTCATCCTCCATTAGCGAGGACATGGTGTACCATGGAGAGGTATTTTCATTTTTCTGGGGTGATCATTTTTGTAACCGTCAAAGTATTTTCAGTCTACCATGCATAATTCAATGAGCATCACTTTTTTGAAGAGCACTTAAGAGAACCCTTGTTACTTGTAGGCCCAGAGGCCGGTCTAAAAGAGACACCGAATTATGCATTCGTTTATGAAAGTGTAGCTCACGTTGGATCTGTGTTGAGAAAAAACATTGACTCTTTGCAGGGTCAACAAAGCCGTTATTTGGATATTCGTCCTCGCCCTTCTGCATCAGTCTTCGAGGTTCTTCGATCAGGTAAATAACGTTTTAAACAAGGGGATCCTGAGAAATTTTTATCTCAAAGTTTTTTGAAGAGCAAAATGCAATGGAAAAAAAGGTTCTTGCTGGGGAAAAGTTGATCGCATGTGGCACCCACGTTTTCAAAGTTACGACACCCAAAAAAATACTGCTTATAGAACTAATAGTACCTTATTTACTACTTAAGTTTCATTTGAACCAGGTTATTAGTTTTGCCAAAATAAAATGCCGAAGTTAAAAGGATCCATCATTTCCTAACACTCAGAACCCCTGTTTTTTGGGGGGCTTTCTTTTTATGACTGCCGACTAAAACTCGTTTCGGCCAGGGGTTTAGAGCAGACGTGAATACAGGGCGTTACCTCGCGCTTGCAAAAACAACGGATCAGGTCGTTGGCGAAGGTTGAGAGATCTCCCAAAAAAAAGTTGCAGCTCGGGAAAACAAAGCAATGTATTATGCTCTCCTTTTTTTTCGCACACACCGTCCCGACAGTCACCCTGGACTTGGCTAGCCCTGCCCTTAATGAGGAGAAATATCACGGGGACAATTAAGCCTTCAGCAGAGCCAGGCATTTATTATTCTGTCTGCGTCTGATGCCAATTTATCCCTCCACAAGCCTTTAGGGGCCTTCGGGAATATTTACTACCCTACCTTACCCTTTCGGCTCCCTTGTCACTTTTCTCAATTTTCCTACACCTTTTGTCGCATTTAGAGAATACAGAAGTTCCGAGGGAACAAAGCTGGTAAAAACACCGGCGCTGTATACTGTAGCCGAGGTGTTGGCTAGTCTGAAAATCTTCAAACACTTCAGCCAAAAATCTCGTGAAAATTCCAAAAATCTCCATGAACAGTTAATTAAACTTAATGTACGAATATCATATAACATAATAAATTTGAATAATTATATTTCCGTGGTCTTGCGATACCTCTCGACAGTAATATAAAGATTCCAGCGTTCCTTTATTTTTCTTGTAGTTTTCTTCCTCGGAAAGCTAATTATGGCTCCCTTTGGAAAGGAACATCAACAGGTGGAGGCTATTTTCTCTAGTTGCTCCACAAACATGCCAAGTTAAGGCTAACGAAAAGGAGAGGAAATCCCCCAGAAGTTACTTTTTAAAAGGAAACACATTTTAACCCTGGTGGAAGAAAAAAATCTACACTTTTCTTGATCCCTGAGGGCTGGCGTTTGTTTCTCTTTACAGCGGCACTCTTGCTCGAGTTTAGAAGGAAAACTTTAATACTTTCAATTAGTAACGAACCCCACCATGAACTTAGCAGAAACTTTTCTGCAGCCGTAAAGAAGACCTACATACTAAGAATGCCTCGGTGCATCTGTTAAGCTACACGGTACAGTCTGGGGCCCAAAAAAAGTTTTTTGCTTGTAACTCCCACAGTTTCAAAGCTAGAAGAGCCCAAAAAATACCTAGTGTAGCCCTACTAGTACTTAATGTACTTGTAAATTTTCATTGAAAGTAGTCTGTTAGTTTTCAGAAAATAAAATGCCAAAGTTTAGAAATTATTATGATCCGCACCATTCAGAGACTAGCGAAACTGCTGACAAGTGCTTTTTTTCCGATTTCAGACGTACGAGCGAGTAGACATAGTCTGGGAGGGCAAAATCATCAGCACATGCAGTCGGGTGAACTCCTATTGGGTCGCTGAAATCGTCACTTTGGACGTCTACTACAACATCTATTTCTGGTTTCGAGTGATCTTCGTCCATCTGTTGCCCTGCATCTCTTTGGTGGTACTCAACGTGCTGCTGTTTGGCGCCCTTCGTCGAGCCCAGCAGAAACGCGATAAACTCTTCAAGGAGAACAAGAAGCAGAGCGAGTGCTGCAAGCTGCGCGATTCCAATTGCACTACGCTCATGTTGATAGTCGTCGTGACCGTCTTTCTGGCCGTGGAAATCCCTCTAGCCGTCGTAACGGTCCTACATATTCTGACCAGCAGTTTGTCGCTGGAGATTCTCAACTACAAAGTGGCCAACATTCTGATTCTCTTCACCAACTTTTTCATCAGTCTTTCGTACCCGATCAATTTTGCCATCTACTGCGGCATGTCACGTCAGTTTCGCGAAACCTTCAAAGACCTTTTCATCCGAGGAAACAGCGTTCCCTCTGCTCTGCCCAGCCGCCACAATGGCAGTACGCGCTACTCGATCGTCAACAATGGCGCCAAGACAACCGTCACTGAAACCGGTGTGTAGTTGTGTATATACAGCACAATATCGATGCTTTCTACTCTTTTCCTTGTACATATACATGTACGGTGAATGTGGCGAATGTATTGCTTCAAACTTGACGGTCGATGCTCACAAGTGTCTGTCGAATTGTATTTGCCGAGTTGAGTGGATTGCGCCCTAGATGTATATAAGTGATACATCTTACATACTACTATCGAAATCAAAAAGGAATTTTTCCATATAACTTGTATATTTCGTCTGCTTCGAACGTTCCTTTTTATCGTACGCCCTGCACATTTTAAGCTTGCTATCTGCGTTAATTTTTCAACTATACAGTGAACCGTTTTGGTCGAGTGTTTATTGACTGACTCTGCTGCAGCACGCGCTTGTCAAGGAGTGTCATTGAGCCCTACACTCCTTAACAATCACGCGCAGAGAATTATGTAATAATCCTGTCAATTTCCTACTGTAGTTATTCAATCCCCATCCCCGCCACTGACTTGTCGTATATATCTTTCGAAAATCGGACTCGAATCGGTGTATCAATTCCACATCCGAGTATTATACACACACACACTCACACACACAACACCAATCGATGTATCACGCACGAGAGCACATGTATAACTTGCTGAGATCATTAATACAGAATAGTTTTGATTCCCATAAGCATGCTGGTGCTGGTACAGATTTGCTTTCCAGACACGTCTGTCTTTGAGTAAGAGGAGGGATCTCCTTACGCCTGTGTGAGATGTCGTCGAATATAAAGTCGACTCTACTTGTGCAATGGCTCGTGGTGACAACCAGCCAAAGCCTCCGAGGACATTGCTCATGAGAATGGCGTCCATAACTGCGAATGAGAGGATCAAACCTTTGTAATGTGACCCTTTGTGCTTTCCTTACTACCTCGCTTAACCTATAACGAGTGCCGGACTTTATTACATATTCAGACCCTGCTTAAGAACGCTAAGCTTGCCATGCTGCATTTCAATTAAGTCTCTCACACACTCTTTACATCTCTTTATCGCTCACGCGCCTTCGAATCCCGAGACATCAGAGGGATTTGCACAGACAAACCAGCGCGACAATGCAACATCTTTTTAAAAAGCAAAAGGATGCATCTGTCTCTGGAGAAAACTGATACGAAAATTTCCAACTTAACAACTGTGAAGGAAGAAAAAGAATCGCATTTCACCCAACATGGCGTCCTGATGAAGTTTTGCTTATCGCTAAGATCTATCCACTGTCAAGGAATATAAGAAAAGAAGCATGACAAAGAAAAAGTTGCAGACAAACATGGCTGCTTATTAGGTGGCCCACCATTTTTTTCTGGTTTGTGTGTAGCCTCAAGATACATTCGACCTTTCTTTACTACATCATATTTATCTATCTATCTATCTATCTATCTGTCTATCTATCTATCTATTTGTCTGTCTATCTGTCTGTCTGTCTGTCTGTCTGGCTGTCTACCTGTCTGGCTGTCTATCTGTCTATCTGTCTGTCTGTCTGTATGTCTGTCTATCTATCAGTCTATCTATCTACTGTCTGTCTATCTGTCTCTCGGTCTGTCTCTGTCTATCGAACTGTATGTCTATCTATCTATTTATCTACCTTTCTTTCTGTCATGTCTATGTATCTGTCTGTCTGTCCATCTATCTACTTATCTATCTATCTATCTGTTTGTTTGTCTGTCTGTCGGTTGGTCTTTCTATCCTTTGTGGGCCGCATATTTCAGAGCAGCTAACCAAAGGAGGGTTCGGCAAGGAAAAGTTTCTTCATTATCTCAGAGTAGTATTGATCACTTCAAAGGACAACTGGAATCATATGAAAGAGCAAAGGAGCTACAGTTGCAAAATTAATTGAGCATCGCTCCTTCAAAGTCTTTCGTAATGACAGCTCGCTTTACTTTGGCGAACTTTCTGGAAACTCTATACGTGTCCTTATGTTATGCTTCCACAATGGGAGCACTTGTGAGTGTGTGCCTCTGTCCGCAGGCTGTCTTCAACTGGCGGTTTTGCACGTATTGATTGTTGCTGTGCGTTTTCCCCCTTGACCAAAAAGGTGAAAAAGACCGGGTCAAGGCTTTTGTATATTGCAGAGTGGAACACAGTAATGCGCTTGAGAACGAAATGGAAGAGCAACAGATATATGCAGTGACATGTAACTCTCTCTTCAATATGTTATGTTTAACAGACAGATAGATAAATAAAGAGAGAGAGAGAAAGAGAGACAAATGATAGATAGATAGATACATAGATATAAAGATACATACAAAGATACATGGTACACGAATAGGGTATAGATGGAATAGATAGATAGATAGATAGATAGAGAGAGAGAGAGAGAGAGAGAGAGAGAGAGAGAGAGACAGATAGGCAAGTAGACAGCAAGACAGATAGAACGATACATCAACCATTCGAAAGACTTAACTTAAGGTTCCATTTTCTTCGGTAAAAGACCACATAGGGACTGACAAACCTATAACATAACCAGTTATTTTTCTAGTCTCGGTGCTGGGGACCGAGATATTTGATAAGCTTGAAGAAGTTAACGCCCGATACGAATATGCCGGTATATTAAGCTATTTAATTGGAAGTTGAGCCCTTTTGTGAGGATCGTCTTGTACTGGAAAGCTTGTTCATGACGTACAAGGCGATAGCATGGTGCGCAGCAATCTTCTATTACACACCCTGACTGATATGGAATCGGGACTTGATTTCAAGCTTGGTCGCTTGCACTGCATAGTGGCGTATATACCGCATAAATCCTTTCGTCCTCCCCTAAAACCGGTCTAATATTGGCTCCAGCTCTTTTGGGTACAGAAATCCGATATAGATTGAGCATTAATTAAGTGAACCCTTCACTGTCCAGAAGGGAGATGTATACTAGCCCTTGCACAGAGCGGGAGGGGGGATCCTGACTGTATCGCACACCTCGTAGCAACGGGATATCTATAACGATTTCTCGGAAAAACAGCTTCGTTATAGTTAATCATTCTTTTAGTCCCCCCCCTTCGTTGGATAATATGTGAAGTTTCTTCAGGGCCATTGAGCTTGCAGAAGTACTTCAGGTGGAAGTTTCCATGCATCGTTCCTGTCCAATACCCGACATCTGTCCCTGGCTTTATATTTGCCCTCCAGGGCAAAAGCTCCAGGTTTCTTTCGCTGACCTTTACTTGGTAATAGATAGATAGATAGATAGATAGAAGATAAATAGATAGATAGACACCTAGACAGACAAATGGTGAAATCCAGTTCATCACGTGGTCCCACGGCCAGCACCCTTTGATTACATATAATGATGGCCGTCGATTCATCTTCGGTGTGTTTGCAAAGATACGGAGAGACAATGCTTTCGGACTGGAAAGATAGGCAGCTTGGTGTCATAAGATCCATCAATCACCGCACACTGTAAGAAAAGGGTTATATGACCAAGGGGATATATATATGTATTCCTTCTGGCAAACTTAATCGATACGCGAATTTGCCACTTTGAGATATTATACCACTCCATTCCTTGTCCGTTTTTTACGTCTGTTTATAAAGCCGGTGATTTACTGCCCAGCTCTTTATTATCCTGTTTACAACAGACCATTTTATACCGCATGATGTGCCGTCTATACCAGAAGCGACATATTTTAAGCTTAGCTATAACACTGAAACTTGCAAGTCGTAGTTTGTAATAGCAATTAAAGTTGTGGTAAATAGATACATTATAATTCAACATGGCCTTTCCAGTTATGACTTTATAACAATGTTTGTTATTCTTGCGCCCTTTGGAAACTGGCTCACAACGGCTTTAAAGGATTCGCTCTGAAACACAGTGAAGCTGCAAAGCATTACTCCCGTCGTTCCATGTGTTCTCGTGCGATTCGAATGCTTCAAGCCAAGGACCCTGAAAGACGTATAAACGTTAACTGGTCGAGTAAAATACGCAGGCTAAGCATGTGATTCGCTTAGTTTATTACATTCTTCTGGGAGAAAAAAACACACACAAAAGGGTAGGACAGGAGGATCGACGACCAGCCGTCCATGACAATTCTTGAGACACCGACTTCCTTACCAGCGGTTCAAGCCCGGCAACTCCCGGTTCTGCCGATATTGTTCCCTATACCACCGCTGGCATATTATCAGATCCCAACCGGTTGCAGAACATCACTTTTATATGTCTGTCTATCTATCTATCTAACTGTCTGTCCATCTATCTATCTATCTATCTAGCTAGCTAGCTAGCTAGCTCTATCTATCTATATATTATATATATATATATTTCCATCTATCTATCTATCTATATACTATATATATATATCTACTTCTATCTATCTATCCATCTATCTATCTATCTATCCATAGCTATCTATCTATCTATCTATCTATCTATCTATCTATCTATCTATCTATCTATCTATCTATCTATCTATCTATCTATCTATCTATCTATCTAACTATCTATCTATCTATCTGTATCTGTCAACCTATATATCTATCTGCATATCTATCTACTTCTATCTACTTCTATCTGTCTATCCGTCTATCTATCTATCCGTCTATCTATTTATCCATATATATATATATCTATTCATCTATATCTATCTATCTATCCAGAGCCATCTATCTATTTATCTCTCTAAGTATCTATTTATCTATTTGTGTAATGTACCTGTATGTATGTGCCTATGCCAGTTGGGTACTGGGGCCGGTTGCGATCTGATAATATGCCGACTGTTGCTCGGTGTAAACTTGTTTTCCTCAAGTTTGCCAGTCTAAAGTTCCGCAAAGTTTAATCCTAGAATGGGCCTCAAGTGCAGGCAATTATCAACGGTTCTTCAAAGTGCGCGTTTCCAGTAAACTATGATCCGCCATTTGCAAAAAGGACTAACCAATCAACTGCTATAAGCAGCCATTACCCACAAGTTCACATCCCGGTGCAATATTCTAATAACTCATCGTTTTTATTTTTCCCCATTTGCCCAAAGTGCTGTACGCTCGACTGAGTTAATGGTCACCTTGAAAGATGACGTTAGCCGTTTTGCGTCGACTTTTCCGTTAGACGAGATTGAATAAAGCTGAACGGGCGCTTGGCACTCAATTGAAAACCGCAATGGGACCTCCTTTTTCTGTAAAGATAACAGTCCGATCTGACCAGGAACCATGCACTGTTATGGCCTCATACATTACTTATATGTCCGAATAAAGTTATATAAATTTATTCTTAAAACAATTCGAGTAAACGTAGAGTAATATGCTGTAGTTACCTTCGTCATCTAATATATGTATCTAATATAATTAAATATTGTTATTATAATTAAATATGTTATAAAAATGTATATCTGTAAGTTTGTTACATAATGTTGAATAAGTGGATACATTATACAATGAATTTGCCTGCTAAATGCACTATGACGTCACGTCCCGTGACTCTTCAAACTACCCATGCATAAAACGTAGAACTATCACGGACTTAATTAAACCTAAATTTCGCTATTTTCTTATCACGTAATAATAGACAAAGCAATAGAAACGAAATCTTGGCAGGTTGATTCTGGTGTAGTTCCAGAGATTACGACGGAAATACCCTTGTTCTGGACGGAAACAGAGTTACGATCAGCTGATAACCGTACCGTCAAGATGGCGGACGCTTCAATATAATGCATATAAGCATATATACTTATAGATAGATAGATAGGTAGGTAGATAGATGGATAGATAGATAGATAGATAGATAGACAGATAGACAGATAGATAGATAGATAGATAGATAGATAGATAGATAGATAGATAGATAGATAGATAGATAGATAGATAGATAGATAGATAGATAGATAGATAGATAGATAGATAGATAGATAGATAGATAGATAGATAGATAGATAGATAGATATTGAATACTATATGCATGGACTACAAATGAACAGCATTCAGTCAGCCTGCTGCAAATAGAATTCATAATAAGATGGTTGACCTTACTAGTTGAATTCTGACATTCCAACAATGACGAAAAGTAAACAGTGTAATATGCCTATCCTAATTATCCGGCAAGTTTCACTCTTGCCAAGAGTCCATCATGTGGCTAATTCGAAGACAATTGTTGGCAATTCAGAGACTGTTATACCTGTACTGCGTGTGCAACTGTACAGAGGCGAGAGACACGTGCACTTCCAATCTGGGAGACACAGATCCACTGGAGTAGAAAATGTCCCGTAGCATAACTTGTACGCCGCGTCACTTGGCAAGACTCAAGTTGCACAAACTTGTGCTCAAGATATCGACAGCGGCCTCGGCTGTTAGTTTGTCTCCATTGACGCCCACCTGCAAGACAACCTTGCAACAACACTGCATCTACCAAGATTTCAATCAAGATATCTACAAATCAAGTCGACTTTTCAACTGACTTTGACTTGACTAACTGAGTTAAGCTAAAAGTCAAGTTTGAAGTTGGATTCCAAAGTCATGGAAATTAGAAATCCGAGTCCAGTGACATCAAAATCCGATTTGAAGAGTCGAATCCGCTGCTGGAAGAATAGGCTTATAAAGGTCAGACCAAAGGTCAAAAGGCTCCGCTTGAAGAAACCTACCAAACGGTCGAGATATAAATCATGAGCCCTGCATCACTATATTCCCTGATGCTGCATTAACCCTTACCAGAAGTATAATAACGCTTGCAATAAAAGACAATATCGATAAAAACGAGAAGCTTCTGTTTAATGCAGGAATAAAGCTTCTTCTCTAACCATTGTTTGAATAGAACCCAAGTAGATCCTTGATAAGTCTGCTCAATGTTCTCCCCTATCTTCTGAATATACCGGTGCTTTAAATCAAGACACAGATCAACAGTAACTAAAACAATGTAACCAGCAATTTTCTCTGCACCAATAAAAACACAACGACAGGAGGAACGGAAACACGCTACTTTGTTTTGTATTTTTTTTCTGAAAGAATAACGGACAAGGTGAATCGAACGAAAACGTGACGACTTCTACACAAATTTACTTATTATTATTTACAAACAAATTTATTGCCAAAGAGTAGAAAAAGACTCCTAACCAGAAACACACGTTTCACAGATTCCGCTATATTCAACGGTTTCTGTCTGCTGGCACAAGTCAAGCCACTCGAAGAAAACACACGAATTAATGAACAAACGCCACATATAACCATGTGAACCGAGCAGAGAAAAGAAAACGAAGCTAATTGGTAGAAAGTAGCACTTGTCCTCTGCAATAGAGCTTCACCATCTATCACGGACAACGCTCCACTTTACTACGTAGCCAAGAGCATGGGGCTTTTTTTTCTTATACTTCCCCCCACCCATTACAGCGCTGTAAAAGAATACGGAACTCGGAAAACTTCACGACAGAGCATAACTTTTAATTGCATTCAACTTTACAGCAGTTCTTCATTATCAAAAAGTCAATCATCCGTTGAAGATTGATACGTCGCGTTCCATTTATCTCCTTGGGCGAAAGATCGCTTCATAATCGCCCTTTTTTTCTTACTCTATGGGATTTTAAATCGAGGATTCGCAAATCTGTAAATCTCCAGTCACTTCAGCCACAAATGTCATAAAAATCTTTAGAACACAATAGATCCTTCAAAAATCCCTGATATACCCAAAATATTCCCAAAAAAGTTCCGGAAATTTCCTTTCAAAAGAATCCCAAGATTGTACAAATCGATGGACTTGCGAACCACTCGCTTCAAACAATACTTTTCCTGAAACAATCTTGCAAAGAATGAAGAACCAACCGAATTCACCCAGAGCCACGAGATGACTCTTTAGAAAAAATAACCGTTACGTTGAAGACCATTGTTCCTATTCCTCAAGTTTTCCAGGTTTGATGGTATACAAGAGTTGGGTTCGTTTTCCTAACTCGAGCAACTTAACGGAAACTTCATCCAAGAGACCTGTACTTTTATTTTGTTTACTCCTCCCGAAAACTCAACTCAGAAAAATTTACTGACAATCAATTGGATGTAGTTTTCACTACGTGCTAATTTTTCTGAGGTAAAAAATTTCATGCTGTTGTTTTTCCATATCAAAAGCCAAGGAATAATAATAATAAAGAAGTGAAACTAAACAGAGACAATAACGTGTGGCCTTATTTTACAAGTAGCTCGTTGGTTTCTGTGGGGATTTTCATGGTGGAACAGAGAAGAAAAAAGGAAAACGATGTCAGCGTCAGAAGGTGTCCTACATTCAGCGCAGCTAATGCCGCGGTAGGGGCCGCGAACACACGAAAAGACAACAACAAAAAAAGGGAACAGGGCCAAAAGCAGCCCAAAAAGAAGACAAGTCACGTGACTCGGGTTGTTCCACTCAAGCAAGCAAGCACCTTTCCAACAAGAGGAACCTCTCAGTATAAAAGCCAAGTTCAAAGCCCTACTCTAACCAGTGAACATTTTCCAGTGACGGCTACTACTTCCTCATCTCCCAACCCACGACTCGAGTTTGTATCTGAAGTTGAATAGTCGAGTAAGTTGCGTACAGCTTAAGTTTTATTGAAAAGTTAATTGTAAATATTCACTGTTTGTTTCTATTCAACTTTGCTCCGTTTAGGATATATCCAACAAAGATGCGTCAACACTTTGCTGTAGCCGTTGCCGTTTTGTTGTGCACCCAGGCGGTGTTGCCGGCTCTGGCTTTCCCGCAGGGTGAGGCACGCAAATTCGCTGCCAAACCCAACGCTTACAAAAAAGTCGCAGCCGTTACTGAAGCCAACGAAGTGACGGTATAAACAATCATCCAAAATCGTTTTGCCTTAATTAACTCCCCTCCGGGAAAGGAAAATGTGATTAATGGATTCATATTAACAGGAACCAGTCGATAACGGCTTCTCCTTCGGTAATATCCTCGGCACCATGGTTCAGATGTTCCTCAGCGGCGGCAATGACAAATCCGATTCCGTTGGTGGCATTCAGGTAATTGCACCGAGTTAATCCTATTAAAAGCAGTTACACTATACCTGCTATTGCACAATGCCTACATGGCTGTAGTAAATCCCTCCCGAGAATCTGTTTGACCAAGAGAAGCTTTTCTAATCCGAACGAAGTATTAGCGAGTGATGCGCGGGATCTCTTCATCCCTGTCTTGCCACTCGTGTCTTGTACATATTATCCTGCCTGGCAATTTCGCACAACCTTTTCGTAGATGGCAAGTTTTCATGTTGGGACGTGCTGAGTTTTTCCAAATGAGGATATCTTTCCTTTTCCTTTATTAAGATGCCCCTTGCCTACAACTTGATCCCTAAACCATTTACCTCATCTCTTTCCTGTCTGCTTGTTTATAAGACCACAGTAGAAAGTCTATGACAATTGCCCCCTCTTCTAAGGCTAGTTCAGGCTCGGGTTCGGGCTTCAACTGGAAAAGTCTGATCACCTTCGGCGTCCGATTGTTGCTCTCCACACTAAGCAACGACGGAATCGACAAAGCTGATGATAAGCCTCCTACACCCATGCAGGTAAACCCCGGGTCTTCCTACAAGGGACAAAGAGTTCAAATCATCTAATGCACGTGCTGTCCTACTTACCTTGGCTTACCCTTTCAGTGACACGTGTGCCTGTGGGTCACCTTCTTAACAGGACTACTTTTCCACAACATCTATCCCGCTTTATCATCTTCCAAACTGCAGAAAGATACTCATACATAATGCACTTAACCCGACTTGTATGAGACTGTTAATGGGCTTTGACCCTCTCGATGTCTCCACGGTCCTTTCTACCTCGTTATAAAACGTCGAGTTTATTTGCAGAGTTTGATGGGTACCGTCCTTGCTGGTCTCTTGGGAGGACAGGATAAAGATATGGCTGCCCTGGCCAAACAGGCTGGAAATGTAAGTTCCTCTTCCCTTCCGTTTGATTTTGTGTGCCAAAGATGTAGAAAAATATAATGAAAATGGCACACCTGAGAGACTTTTCTCATTGGATGAATAGATCATCCAGATCATCTCTAGCCTCCTGGACGCCCTGAAAGTGAGCTTCTCCCAGCGCTCCTCGTACGCTCGTTCCCTCGGAGCTAAGGATCCATTCTCTGATGCTGCTATTGCTGCCGTTACCGTCATGAAGGTAGAGCTACCCTCTAAGCCTTCTGTATAGATAGTTAACTCGCTTAAGAGTCATAGAGTAGGGCTGTCTTTTAATACTCGATTGCCATTTGGGTATAGGGTTACGTCAACACCCACAAGACCCAGGATGAGATCTGCATGCAGAAGATCATGTGCGATACCAACGTTGAATGCGCTCGTGATGCTCCCGACTCTGGATACCTCTTCTGCCAGCTCGGAACGTAAGCGACAACTTATCCTTTAAGATCCATTACTTGCAAGCAGCAATCTAAATTGATGTCTTTGACGTTACAGTTATGCTGCTAGCTACTTGCTGCAGCAGTCGACCTTTACTCCTCTGGATCTTTTCACCAATGCCGGTCGCAAGGGTCGCACCGGCGAGAACTGCGCTGAGGTCTACAGGCAGTGCAACGAAATCTAAAAAGGAAGAAACTTGAAAACAGGAGAGAGATAAACAGTTGTTTTTTTATTAATGGCGGCTGGTCCGTCAGTTGTTGTCCTTAAAAATTTCTTTAATTTAAATCTATTTAATGAACGGGCACTCAACCAGAATGCATGAAACTACAGCTTCGGTTCCCCCCCCTTAAGCAGTATTCGTTACTTCCTCTTCCCCTTACCAGTTTTACTTGTTTTTTGAATTGATTTTGTTGCAATACACCACCAAGCGGCATTATCATGAACTATCTATACTCGTTTTCTACATTTATTCTTTTTACTGAAAAAGAGAGACAGGGAACAGAGAAAGCAGAAAAACTTGAAAAACGCCTCCTTAGAATAGGTGAATAACCCCTGCGATTCGCCTGCTTTTGAGGCAGCCCAGGGGCGAAAGAGAGAACCGAGAATGCGGAAGAGCAGTCTTCACCACCCATTTCAATTTTCTCGGTGTAATATAACTCGTCCGTCCGCTTTTTCTCCCCCACACCAATAATCCTGGCCAGAATTGTCATTGCTCTAACCATGAAACGTACATAACCGGGCAAAACGAGAGCACTTTGGCAACGATTTACGGGCACGCGAAATGCAGACGAGCTTTTTAATATATCGCGCAGTCTGTATACACACCAGTGCGTGCTTGAAAGACACTATGCGCGGTTTTCATCTCCCTTCAATAACCGCTGGTACTAAAGGGAAATGAAGTACCCGCACTCCTGTGGGTTTCTTTAAGGGTTACAGGGTGGAAATTACTTTAATTAAGCTTACTTTTAACGGCTGTATGATTCTACAGGGACAAGTTAACGCTCTCTCTTGTACCGTTACTACTTTGAGGCCAGCGAACTAGCTCATAGCCAGCGAGCTGGATGACATCCCTCTTTTTTTCTACTGCAACGATGAAGAATATAAAACCTTGCTGCTACATTAAGCATGATATTATAGAAGTTTAATTGCGCTATTCATAGGATTAAGTGGCTTGTATCTTTCTAGTGTCTTTTGCAATCGTGGTACGTCAGATGTGTGTATTTCGCGTTAGCCTAAATAACATGTTTCTCGAAGAAGACAGCCGCGGGGTACGCCGTGACCTCTTAGCCCAAAATAAATGGCGGAACCCAGGTTGGGGGTGTGCCCTTTGGAAACCTGTTAACGGTAAGGGGGCTATGTGAAATCTTGGGGGGGGGGTGGTGGTGTTGTTCAGATTTAAAAATAACGGTACCAAATCGGATAAATATGGTTAATATCACTAGAAGTTAAGTATTAAATGAAGTACAGAAGACATTACTGCACAAACAATAGAACTTCTAAATGAAAGGATTGATTAGTAAGAGGTGTAATCAAGTACTCTCAGCAACATGTGGTTACCGACCAGAAGCTATTTCTGTGGATTAGAGAGTCATCATGGATGATGATGGCCTGGTAGTAAAAAAAAAACTCTTATTGTATGAAACACTAGCCTTGCGGTATTTTTAACGCCTTAGGACCGTCTGTCTCTCTCTTTTTTTCCGGTCAACTGAACAGTTCGTCGACTGTGGGGTTCTCAGCTTGTGAATAAGCTAGAGGTGTTTCAACCCACAGTATTGTCTGATGGTTTCCGGGCATGGGAGCCAACATATAGTAAAGTAGAGGTCCATCAGGAGCCCGTGTTCAGTCGACATCGAGAGTTGAACCAGCTAACATCTCTTGTAAAGAACTCTCCGTTTACTCCCCCAAATAAACAAGTCACCATGAAGTTGGCACTTTTGGGTTCCTTGGCTGTTCTTGCTGGAGGTGTTGCTGCTTCCAGTCAGGAAGAGGTTGCTGAGCAAGAACACCATCAGCTCATCGAAGAGTAAGTTAACCCTTCTCCGAATTCACTTGGATTGTATTAAAGTTAATTTATTATTAGTCATATTAAAGTTGATTTTCTTGGTTTGCGCAGTGATGTGGACCCATTCAGCAGCAGGGCGCTGAGCGAAAGCCCAGTACCAGTACCAATTGTCATCGCGCTGAGCATTCTCAACTTCTTCAATGCCCTTCAGGTAAAGTTGAAACCCAACTTTTCTAGTTTTTCAATATCGTTGAGCAACAATCTTGTATACGACAACAACTTTTAGATACCCCAATGTACAGTTTAACATATCCGCCATCTTGTTCCCATCTGTCATAGCCATCTGCAACTAAAAGTTATCTAGATTCATATCATCTAGCCATTATTTGTGGGGAACCTTTTTAACAATTCACCAGGCGTATGGCCATTCAAAAGTACCGGCAGAGACTTAAAATAACGTTTCACTGATAACACAGGAAAGCGATTTGGAAGAAGGACGTGACGGTGACTCTGAATCGGGTTGGAGCAAAGGTATGTGGCGCGCCGTCAAGAACGTGCCCAACGTTCTGTACGAGACCAGTTCGATGGTTGCTCCCCTGACCCTGCGCTACGTTCTCAGCGAGGAATCGCACCCGCATTGCCAGCAGCGCCTCCTCTGCGAGATGAACAACCGCGTCAAGGAGCGCTACGGAAAGCCCGGCGAGATCGCCATGCAGCTCGCTAGGTAAACTACTCTAGGAGAAACTAGTTCTTTAACCTGATTTCAGCCCCCGAGGCACAATTCAGAGTCCGATTCTAAATACTGCTACATGTTTTTACTTTTACGGTTTCAGTATAAATTTCAGCATGCTTCTGCTGCTGCTAACCGCATCCAGCACTTTCAGTTGGCTGAAATCTGATTCAGTACGATTAAGCAATTCAGACTTGGGCCGCTTTTCATTGATTTTTTTCCTGTGCGTTCAGCAGCAAGAAGCATTCGATTCAGTAGTTGACCCGCTGAATTTTTGCATCTAATATCATAACATCATCAAAACGAGTTATGGTTTAAGTTAATTTGAATGTTTTTTTTCCTGGATGTAGCTCGATGGCCGGTTATGCCCTGGGTGGTACCGATGCTCAGCGTTACGACTCGCTGGTTGATGCCGGACGTCTGGGCCGCCGCGGTAAGGACTGTTCGGAAATGTACGCCAAGTGCGTTGGCCGATCAGACAGTTCAGCGGTCCCTGCCTTGCTTCGCATGGCCACTAAGCTCATGAAGAACAACTAAATACAACAGCAGACTGCCACAAACGAGCTCAACCCATTATAACCAGATTAAAGCGGGGAGTTTTATGGATTTCACACAAGTATGAGTTCATTGCGGGACGTTAGGTGGGGACGGTAATTCATCTTACAGCAGAAAGAAGGAAACTTTTGAAGTTATAGATTAGCTAGGGTTGTTTCTCCTCTATTTATTTTCTCCCATTCTCGACGACGTATTTAATGAAAACACCCGCAAGTTCCAATGAATGTATATATCTATCAACCGTTAATTTAAACAAGATTAAGTTATTGTCCTTCCTTTGTGAAAGTGCAACTCAACATGGGGGCAAATAAACGATCTGAACTATACGCATTCCGTGTTATGGTACTTTTTTGGTGCTCTTCGGATGGATTCAGCGACTAATTGACCTCTTTTTCAGGGTCTGACGATCCAAGAATGACGTTAGTTGAAGGTCTAATGGCAAGGCAATACGCAGTAGTGTGATCCTTCTTAATATCCGCATGCAATTAGGATCAGTCGCCATTATCGACTGACAGTTTCTTGGCAGGACTTGTGCAAGTCCCTATCAATTCCAGATCCATCAGTTACTTCTATGATCGCTCGCATACCCTTCCTTCCAGACTCCTTTCTTCTCCGCGTCCTTCTTTTTTGTATACAGAAAACTAACACAGAAAGAGTTAGACAGCAAAGAATGACTCACTGTGCTGCTTTCTGTATCTATAGGCTCCGTATCAGAGACAGTTGCCTTGGTATACAACCGAACGCATATATGAATCGGCATAAAGTATTGATTGATGAATAAAGCTGCAAATCGCAGTCGTTCAGAATTGTTGCTCTCTTCGGTACCAGTGGAACTTGGCCAGAAAACAAACAGCTTTACAACTTTCAATGAAATGAAATCAAAATAGCTCAACATGCTTAAGTTTAATTGCATTGTTATCTTGAACAAATATCAATAAGTTATTTAATTAAATAGAAAAAGCAAATTGTTCAAGTAGGGAATAAGTAAAGTAACTTATATTAAGAAGCAATGAAACAGTAGAAAATAATCTAAACCAAAGGAAAGGAAAGGGATTATTCTTTAAATGCAGATGTAAATGGATTGGTTTGAGAAATAAAAATTATTTGGAAATGTTAGCGAAACTAAAACTGCCTCGACGTGGTATTGGCAATTCTTGCTATCAGATCCCGCGTCGACGTGCAGCGCTAAATTGTTGTGTTTTCTTCGAAGAAGCCCCGGTACGGGAAAGGTTTCTCCGGTTTGAAATCTGTAAATTTAATGCAATTGCACCGTGTTCGATTCCCAAATCTGTAAATTGGATATATCTATTACCGTAAAGCTGCTATAGATAAAAAAAAGTTAAATTCAAATATATTTCGATAACAAATTAAGCCGTAATTTTAGATTCAGTGCTTAATTAATCCGAGAAGATACTATTATATATTCAAGTTAATAATTCTTCACAATATCCATAGGATACTGCTACATCTACCACTGAACATCCCCAGAAGAACCCGTCGGTAACAATTATGTTTGTATAATAATGTTTCAAATTAATTATGTTATACATATTCATACTTATTACATTAGATATTTGATTCAATATAACTAATTACACCCAAATTGGTTAATTTACATAAAACGAATGTGATTATTAAAAGGCTGCTGTTTAGTACCACCGTAATTGGCGCCAACGGATTCCGTAACCGCCGCGCATTGTTATTATCGACTGCTTTGAATTTTCACAGGGCTGTCTTGTACACAAATTACTTCAAACTCAAAGAATCCAGTTAAATCTAATTTTCAATCTCATTTCAAAGGTATTTTATGGTTTCTTTTACAATAGTGGGTTAAGGTTATCAATAGTCTACTGTTTTACTAAATATCCAACTATCTGTTTCTGGTAAAAACAGAATTCTTCAGTTCAGGTTGTGTAGCTGATAGTTGTCACTCTACTCTAGGTCAATACGAAACAAACGCGTCCGGTTTGCTAAGTTAACCATTTAACTTAAGCAGAAGCTTTTATTTGTAACCAGTGGTTAGCAGCCATCATGCAGCGGAAGAACCGACGATCGTCAAACACCATCCCGATACGGCCGTTCCAGGGACGCGCCTCGTCCAGTGGCCTCACCGCTAGCAACAGGTGCGCTTTTGTTAAATACCCAAGGTTTACATTATATTCGATTGTTGTTTAGGTCAGAACTGGAGAACCTGCACTCGGAGAGTGTGCACCGCAACCCCATGTACGGAGGAGCTAGCGGGGTATCGTTAAAATTTCGTCCGTTACAACGGTCGACGCTTATTCGTTTTGCTTCTTTAGATTCCGTCTCGAATAGCGTCAAACACCAGCCGCCAGAGCCATTTACCCGTTCCAGCGACGCCTCTAGGTAACGTTTAGTCAGATTCTCGTTCGTCGAGACATTATCATTTCGGTAATAACCATTCTGGTTAACGATAGCAGCGAGAGGTACCGCCGCGGCCAACACGTCCCGCAACGTGGCCTTCACACCGATGGGCCTGCACTCCCTGCCCGAGACCCCCCGCGTCATGAGGTACAGGATCAGTTTCCAACGTTCCTTTCCTTTACCGTTTTCAAGGTTGAATGATTCTTTATATTGAAATTCTCGCAGCGTGAACAGACCGTCAGCAGCCAGCAGCACCATCAAGAAGGACACGCGCCCGCTTTCCGACAAGGCCTACCAGCGTGACATGGTCACCAAGATTGTCGAGTTCCTGCGGGACAGGAACTACACCGAGGCGGTGACGGGCAAGGATATTCACAAGCTCAACATGCAGCAGTTTTGTAAAATATTCAATGTAGGTCAATAAGTATTTTGCAAATTCATGTAATATTGAAATATTGAATCCATTAATTAATTTGTAAACCCGTTTATTGACAAATTAGTTTCTGCTGAGCCACGTGAGTCCGAACCTTCAGCTGTCGGAACGGGGAAGTCGCGAGGAAGAGATCCTCAACATGTGTCGAGTACTGCGCTACCCGGGCAATATAACCAAACAAGTGCTCACGTCTAGTAAGCTGGCATTTCTATTTGACAACTATATTACGCAATTATTAGATAATTTATATTAAAGTTACTAAACCTAAATTTATTAAAAATCGCTAAAATTATTTCAATATCCGTAATATTCAGTCTATAAATCACCATTAGTAATATCAGAACTGTGAATAACTATGGCACTATAGATATCTATTAAAGTTGCTATGATAATTCATGTAATATTCGAGCATATGATTAACATACAGTGTTACTTTGTAATACGTTGACTTACGCAATGTTTAAACTATGTTGTAATGCAAACTTGTGGTCCAGTTGGCACGTTGCACGCAGTCCAGCATATCCTGGGACTTCTCGCTTGGATGGTCAGTTTGTGCTCCAGTTTCGAATCGCCAATGTCGTTCGAGCACTCCAGAGAGGCGCAGGTTGGTTGGTTAAACTAACTGGTAAATTACATTGGAATGATTATCAAAAGTATCAATGTTTAATCAACAGTTTAATCACTAAGTATGTAATTAAGTGGCAAGGGGAATAATTGTTGATGTTTTAATTTGTTTAGGAAACCTTCCAGCTGCAGATGGATCTCTACCACAAGTGGGTTGAAACCGAGGACGTGGACAAGGACGCTATTGAGCATTTCCTGAGTAATCCCTTTTGTTTTAATTATAATTTAGTAATTAATTTAATTATCAGTGTAAATTATGATCTTCGTATTAATACCAAATACAGGAGGCAAGATGAATTTGGATGACGCTCACCTGCATCGCCTGGAAACCGAGCTGGAAGACAAGGAGAGGAAGTTGGCCTCTTACTCGGCAGTCATTCACAAATTGGATGTAATATCCCATCTACCGATTCAGTTTAACGTGGAATTAAATTGTAGTTGTCGTTTATGTGATATTTTGACATTTTTTAATTAATATTTTTGTATCGGTTTATGTTTACTTTAGATATCTATTTTATTCATTGATTATGTCTAATTATTTTATATGCTTTTATAACTTATTGATAGTAATGAATCGATGAACTGAATAATATTAATCATGGGTTCATTAAGTATTTGATTTAACATTTTGATTATCCTTGTATTTTATGTCATATGTAATTAATAGATATGGATATATCCATATTATATTTTCATACATTTTTATTGGTCAATATAAATATATATTTAGTATTATATCAATTGTGAAATAAAATTAAAGATTATTAATTTAATAGTAATCATCGATTCACTAATTATTCGATATTCAGAAATAGAAATTATTATATTTTAAAAATGTTTATTAAAGTATTGTGTTTTTTATCATTAATTTTGAATTTGATCGATTTCATCTTGATGGCCAGGGTAAAAGGCAGCGGCTGGAGCAGATGATCGAGAAGAGGCACGCAATCCAAACCGAGCTGACGGACCTGGAGGACCAAATCAGTGGCAGCAGACAACAGCGCGTTTCGACGCTGCATCAGCTATCTGAAGCCCGTACACTTGTTATTTCACCAATTATGTTGCATGTGGTCTCTCTAATCTGGTTATTGAACTATTTACCAACTATCATAGATATATTTATTGTTTAATTTATGTATTTATATTTGTAATTACTATTTGAGTATTGCAGCCATCGTTAAATTAGAGTAATAAATTAATAGATTGAATTGAATCACAAGTAAATTATAAATAAACTTTTATTCGGGTATTTTAATCAGTACAATTTGTATATTTCTTTAAAAATCTTAATTCATTCATTGGCTATTGGAAATTCACTGTAAATTTTTTAAATTTGATTTAAATTTTGTAAGTTTAAATTATTACGTTTTTCCTTAAATTTAAAGTAATTTTTTAAATAATCAGATGTTAATTGATTCAATTGATGTGGAACAGAGGAGAAGTGCGAAGCGGCGGTCGTGGAGGCCCAGCGACTGAGGGATGCCCTGCAGACGCAGCAGATCAGCGTGGAGGAGGCGAGGCAGTTCCACAGCCAGCTGGAAGCTCAGAAGCTGAAAAACACAGCCCGTCTCGAAGAGTTGACCGATATCAAGGACATCATCCAGAAGAAGGAATTGGATTTAGCCCATTTACAAGCTCAGGTTTATATATATAATGAATTCCAATTAAATTTGGTAGATAATGCAATTGAACAGTAAAGCAATAACGTATTAGAATTAATATATTAAAATAAAACTACGTGGGATAATTTTCATTCATGGTAAATTAAACTCGTGAATTTGAATAGAATTTCAAATTAATGGTATTAAATTTAAATCAATTAATTACAGTAAGAAAAAAATTAACTTTGCGAAATTGGTTGACTGCAGGAAGCTAAAGTCTCCCGCGAGGTGCGAACCCGAGCCTTGGCCATCGGGGTAAACGTGGAAGATTTCGAGGTACGAAGGATAATTAATTTATTCTAATTTTAATGCAAAAATCAACTAACTTAAATTAAATTAAACTATTTTTTTCTGAACAATTAATTAAAGGCCATCGGTTTTCCTGAAATGAAGAAACAAGCTGACGCTGGTTTGCAGGACCTCAACGAGAAAGTCAACGAGATTTCCACTCAGACTATGCGCCTTAGAGCCACCGAGGACACTTTAACGGTATTTAACTTGATTATCCCAAAATGTCAGTTAATTAGCAACATTAAGCTTAATAGTATTGCCAGTGACCTAGGTTGATTACTAGTTTAATAAGTGTAATGCTCGATTTCAATGAATTCTCGTCAGTCAAGACAGACAGACAGTCTCAGACAATCAACATTACATTTCATTAGACCAAAAATTAGTCAAGTTAATTTAATAATTTACTTCAATGCATTAATAATTTGTTTTTGTGTATTTTTAATTTAGAGCAAACTGGCTTCCATTAGAATCGACGTCCGAGAGAATCGCACTCTCGTCGAGGCTCTATTCAAGGAGAACCAATTGGAGGTAACTTGGATTTCTGTTTTTATGTGATTGGCTATCACTTATCGTTTATATCATTATTTTTAGTTGTTCGATTTAATTGATTTTTTATAGTCTATTTCGTTATTCCGAGTTTAATGGTATTAATTTTATTTAAATTAGTATTTAATATTAACTTAAATTTATGGTATTACTAATAAATTGCCTTTTAAGTTTTAAAGTGCTTAAAGTTAATTGAATTATGGAATTTTCTCCGTAGAAGCTAAAATACTCTGAAGAGGACCCAAAATTGAGTGCCGTCTTGAGCCATCTGGAGCAGAGGGTGTCCGCCAGCGAGACGGACCTGCGCCAGAAACAGGATGTCTTATCTGCAGTCAAATCTCGGTAACCTCTTGGGTTTGATGTTAATTAGACTATAATTAATATTTAATGAACTATTTTGAAAACCTAAATCGAATCTGTACTGGCATGTCGCAGGTTAGAGACTGTGGAACGCGAGACGCGGTCCGCTCTGGACGCCAAGCATTCTGAACTGGCCAAGGTGCGGGAAGACTTGACTGCGTTTACTTCCACCTTGAAGGTATTGGAAGGAAGTTTTAAGTTTAAGTCACTAGTCGAATTAAAACTTGACGCCGTGTTTTAGGAGAAAAAAGAAGCTGTGGTGAAACACTACATCAACTTGATGGAATCGCAGATCGCTATCCAGGCAGCGGTGACAAACGGAACGTACTCGGGCAACCTGCTGGACTACATGGCACTGGACGTTGCAGAAGTTTTTAAGAATGTTATTGAAAGTTCAGAACGCTGAGATTCCATACCGTTTACCTCTTCCTATTGCTACACATTTAACAGTTTGTTTGTTTTTTCTCTGCTTAAAGTATGTTATTCTGCTTTGAAATGTGTATTTGATGCAAATAAATCATTATGGGACTACCAAGATATCATTTATCTACGTCATCTTTCGTCTTGACCAGCCGCCGCTGAAGCTCGTTGTACTGCGTTTCCAGGCTGTTGACTTTGTTGTTCAGTTCATTGATCTGCGGGTTAAGAATTTGTTAGTTCCTGCACTCGAAAGATTGTCACTTCAATCACCTGTCGCTCTATTGAGTATACTCTCTCTGCTGCCAGGGAACTCACGTTCTCGACGCCCGCAAGGAAGGCGATATCGGCCGCGCTGTTCAGGAACTTGAGCGCGGTATCCAGAAGGTAATTCATCTCGTGAACTGTAGCCTTGCACCTGGCAATATCCGACCTTAGCTCGATAAGTTTGTCTTGCAGGGCACTGTTTGTTTCCGCGGCCGGCCCAATCTCGTTGACCAGATCGAGAAGCTTGAGCACACGCTCGAGAAACTGAACGTAATCTTCGACAGCTGAGTTGAACGCCAGGAGACTCTGTGTGACTACTCGGGAGACGGAATCTGTGGCAACGGCGCAAGACTGCTTCAACAGAAACGTGTGGGACAGCTCCGAAGGTTCGGCCATCTTCAGCGGACTCGTGGGTGTTCTTGACTTTTCATACTCGGCTGTTTGCGCGTGAACCGCCAGGCCAGTAGCCATCATAACTGGAGGTACAAGGATAGCATTTCTGTTCAGCTTTAGTGACCCTAAAACTCGCTTAAAAGTTAACAGACGTTGCGTGTACTGCCGAAGCATGGTGCTAATGATAAAGCCGTCTGCTTGTGTTTACATAACAAACTTTTAAAGCGGCAAAAGGTGTTATGAGCATCGTCAAATTTAAAATAAGGCATGATTTTACGTATTCAGTTTTTAGTTAACAGTTTTATTCCCAAAAAGCTAGGGAACTTGAAATAATCGATATTCATGCTAAAGCATATATTTGAGAAGGGCGTCATGACATATGCTGTTTTGTTATTGTGATTTTTCCCGCCATGAGAGCTACGCCGATCTCTGATTGGCTGGCGTCGTCACGTGACCTTCAGTTCGCGTGACTCCCTCCCGACTCTTGGTTAGGGGGACGCCATAACTGTTTCGACTAGACCTTGAGACTATCTTCTGTCATGGTGTGTATCCGTTAATTTCTCTCGTTAAATTTGAGCATCCGTCGTTTATTTTTACATCAATCGATTAAGCATCATGCGGTCTATTCTCTAGCCGAGTTTGGGTTCGAAACTCCAAAGTTTAACCCTTTTTTGTGCGTTGTTTTATAGGCTGGCGGCAAAGCGGGTAAAGATTCTGGTAAAGCTAGCAAGGCCAAGGCGGTTTCGCGCTCGGCGAGGGCGGGATTACAGGTTAGAAATTTCTACTTGAATTTTTTTTAATTTAATTTTGATAGAGGAAAATACTAATTGGTTATTCAACAATTCTGGTCGCAGTTTCCTGTTGGTCGTATTCACAGACATTTGAAAAGCCGGACCACGAGCCACGGCCGCGTCGGAGCCACAGCCGCAGTGTACAGTGCTGCGATTCTCGAATACCTTACAGCTGAAGTAAGTCTTTGGAATATTAATTAATATAGTCTAACATATTGTGGTTGGCTAATTCATACATCGGTCCCGGTCTGTTGTTGTTACCAGCTTCCCGCCAAATTCGAATAGGCCACGCCCTAAACCCTGGCGTTAGTTCTAACGGTTATAGTTTTCGAATCGGACGGTTGGTGGCGCTGACTGTAACTTTTACCTTAGCTAATCTAGGCTATCATTGTTGAATGTTCTGGAATCAAGGTTAAATTAGAAAAAGGAAAATAAGTTAATTATGTGAGTATTTGTAATTAGGTACTGGAATTGGCAGGAAATGCCTCCAAGGACCTGAAGGTGAAGCGTATCACGCCTCGCCATTTGCAGTTGGCCATTCGCGGTGACGAAGAGTTGGATAGCCTTATTAAAGCAACCATTGCCGGCGGTGGTGTTATCCCGCACATCCACAAATCACTCATTGGCAAGAAGACCGGACCTCCACCAAAACCCGTCTAAAACATTTGCAGCTTTTTGTCTCGAGGCCCTCTGGACAGAAAGCTGGTTTTTTGTTTCCCCAACACCGTTTCCCTACGTTTTTTTTATAACTTCATTTCACAAAACATGTTTGATTTGCCTATCTTTCCCATTAATTCAGTCTTCGTTAGAGTTCATCCTATCAGTAAGATTGAAGAGATAAAATTCTTCTGAATTTTTTTTTTTCACCGCGAACGCGTTTTTAAATTAAATTGTATTTGGAACGAGACGTTGACCCATCTTTTTAAAATTATTTTTTAAACACAAAAGGGTGAAAACCCGCTGTTCATTTCGGACAGCGGGATTTGCAAATAACGGTAGCTGATTGCAAAAATTTCGACTTGGAAATTTTTTCAATCTAAAGGTGACCGTCCTGAAGACAAAAGTACCGTTAAGTCAACACGTGTCAGACTGGGAAACGTGCTGATCTTCACGAATTCACAGTTAAGAATAGCTGAGCACCATCATGGGTTGTTGAATCATGGTAGTTCTACTCTGTGTATTTGCAATTAATTTGCAAAAAAAAATTCCACAGGTGAGTGAGAATTTCACATTGGAAAAGATGATTCACCGTTAACTAAATGCTGAAATCGTTTTTGAGTCAGACTTGCGGTTACGCAACTTTTGAAACCAAAGAAAACTTGTAATAAACCAGAAAAAATGCTACACAGTCGAGTAACTAGACATCTTATACACACGCGCATATCAAGGACAAAAAGAGACACTTTCTGTTTTTCTCAAAATGCATCATAAAATTTGAGCATTGATCAGAGCTGAAGGGTAGCTTATACAATTTCGTCGTAAATATTAAAATTGAGTGTTAGGTAAATTTTATGTATGTTTCCCCCGAAAAAGAATCTAGAAGAATGTTTGATATCGTTTTTTTCCCCAAAGTCAACAAATAAAATATTTAGAAGTTTAATTTAAAAAAAAAATCGTGGCCAAGTTAGAAAATTTATATCTCACAGGTGAAAGAGAGAGAAAAGCAAAAATATTAATATCCCTCCTCCACTAAATGCGTCAATTGGTCATCCTCCTCTGAGTTAACTTCGGTGACAACCTCCTCCTTGGAAGCAGGGTGACTACCATCTCCCGTGCGTTTAACGCGGCGGTAGACCAAGTCCTTGGACACCGTTTTCAGGTCGTAAGCTTGGCCGATCTTGGCGAACATATCAATGGCGAAAGTGGTCATATTCATGCGGTAATTGCCCAGTTCGGCGGCCTTGTAGTCCCAAGGGAATGTGTGGTGATAGTTGTGCCAACCTTCACCGGATGTCAGGAATGCCACCGTCTTATTTTCGGCGGGATTGATGTTCCTAAACAGAAAATACGATCCGTGTTAAAAGATGATGTCGATTCCGATTGAAATTTCAGTTGGAGACATACTTGTCGTATGGGTGATTTCCCCAGATGTGGGCCGCGCTGTTCACCAACCAGGTAACGTTGAGGGTGAAACAGTAGCGGAACATGGAGGCCACGAAGAACGCCACTTTGAAAGACTCGCCCCAGAAGTACCACGGGATGACTGCAGGAACTACAAAGGCCGCCAGAAGTACTAGAGGCACGTAATATCTGCAATACGGCAAATACAGAGGTTACAGCTTGGATTCAGATCTGAGGATTGGACGAAGGAGTCTTACTTTCGCTGATAGTAGACAACGGGATCTCTGAGCAGGTCACTGCAGTCAACGGTAGCTCCCTTGCGCTTCACTTCGGGGTGCTTGCGGCACAGAAGCCAGCCTACGTGAGCGAAGAAGAAACCTCGGTTGGCGTTGTGCGGGTCGGCGTGGGTCTCGCTGTGCTTGTGATGAACACGGTGGTCGCGGCACCATTCGTAGATATCATTCTAAGTAAGGAAAAACAACAGTTACTAAGGTACCGGACATCAACCAGACTATCGGCAACTTAAGAATAGGTACCTGAACGGCAATTGTCTGTCCAACGGCCATGAAAATGCGAAGCGGCAGTTTAGCCTTAAATGCTCGGTGTGCCCAGTGTCGGTGAGCTCCTCCAGTGATTCCAAAGCCGCCGTAGAAGTGCAGCCACAGAGCTGTCATAACAATAAACCTCAATCAATATCCAAGTACTACTGACCGAAACTTTCGGGTGGTATATTTTAACTCTGCAATCCTTTATCTTAAGAAATTAATTGGTTAGAGAGATAGATCAATGAGAAGCATGAGGATGGAAAACAGGGCATCACACAGTCGGGAGGGTAAACATCCCCGAGCGATGTGAAAATTAAGGACAGTGAAGACCTGCCGATTAGATTAGCTATTGAAAAAACCTGTCCGACACGACATTCTGTTAACCTACTGAGGAAGTAGGGTTCTTCTCTTACCCCATCCTAATGTGGTCCACGAGGCTGCCGTAAAGCACAAGTAGAAGCCATATAGGGCGGCGGCGTGTAGGTAAATGAAGATCAGCACGTTTCGCCACACAATCTCCAGGGGCACTTTCTCTTCGCCATTGCTAGCAGCAGGCGAATCTTTGGTGGTCTGCTGGGAAACTTTCGAGCGTTGACGGGCAAAGTTCTCCGAACGTTCCACGCCGATGATAGATCCTACCAGATCCGTGCTGGGCGTGGGAGCGATACCGTGAAGGATCCTGCAATAAATTTTTGTTTTTTCTTTAACTTGTAATCAAGAGTCAAATTAGGGTCAACTCCCAGTAGAAAAACCACACAAAAGTTTCCCTTGAAGCTTCATCAATTATAACTATTTTCAGTAACACATCCATTAATTTCTCCAGGATCTACTAAAGTTCGCCGGTACTTCCCATAATGTTTACTTTTATTTTATAATTTTTTTCCCTGAGCTATAAACTTCGTGCGCGCTAAGTGCGAATTTCTGCGGTTTGAATAACGTTACAAGACGATGGTCACAAAGCCCATCCGTCGATCTGCTGACAAGAACCATTCTTCCTTGCCCAAAAAGTACGCCCAGGGCCTAATACTTCACAAACCCACGGGGTCATTGGAATACTTCAAGGTGGCGTGGTTGGTCATAGTGTTCTCAGAAATTCACCCACAAGGTCCAAAACAAACGAGAAAGAAGTAAATAAGTAAAATTTTTCGAGATTGTGTGTCGTTCTCGGAAACCGGCCGTTCCTTGACCTAGATGAACCTTGACTTAACCCAGTAACCTTGTTTAACCAACGAGGTTCCGCAATGTTTCTTTGTTAGACGCGAGAGACGTTCAGAACATTAGGAAGAGAGAGTTCTAAGAGAGAAGCCACTTGGTGCACTTTACAATGTGGTTAACAGCAGCCAGCTTTCTACCGTTAAGAACTCAAAAGAAACACGGAAGTCGTCCTGTTGCAATGCTACGTATCGTCTGCTGAGAAACTTGGTTGTATAACATGCGACCTCTGAAATAGGAAGCAGAACGGGCGGGAAAAAACCTAAAAGGGAAATCTAGCACGCTCCTTCATTACTCATGCAGAAAACGACTACCATAAAGCATTCCTAGCTAGGGCATAGGCTTGGCTTTTTTTAACGGGATTCTCAAGTCGCGAGGAAAAAAAAGCCCTCTGGCTTGGGTTTACTACACGGCCACGCCGAAACCGGCCGAGAAGAACCGGAATCCGAGTGGGGGGGGGGGCCAAGGGAGAGGGAGATGTGAAGAAATTTCCAACAGCAAGTTCATGCAACCTTATTCGGCCTTGTGCACCTTGGCCTATGGACACAAGGCGATATGGTATAAATTCACTAAACCCTCATCTATCTATCCACATTGTCAATGTCGCCCAACCTTTTCGGATACCAGCGGTACAAATGGCGTTAAAGTATTCGAGCCTTATAAGTTTGCGACGTGCGTTTCTGACGACGCGATAGTTCTGGCCAGCACGGTCACGTACCACACTCCGCAAACGTTGATCGCTCCAAAGGGAACAACGCCCCGGAAAAAACTTGGGAAATTTCAAGGTCTCTTTGTTCTGTCAACGTTTGCCCTATGTAGATAGCGGGTTCTATACTTACATGTCTTCCATTTCTGATAGGTTGTCGTACAGCTACAATTGTCGGTCTTGCAAGTTGTGGGACGCAAAAAAATGTAGGACCCGACGCCGGTAAAGAGTCCGTTACTGATCTCGCCTTTTTGGTATGCTCTGAGGGGGCTGAGGTGAACGCACTGCGGTAAACTTTGAGACGGTTTGAGAGAACTCCCGGCTGTTGTTGCCCAAGCAACGGCTCACAGCGAATTGAACGAACGACTGCCAGGTGAGCCCTTCTTTATGCCCTTCGCACGGGTACACCAAGTGTTTTGAGTGTTCTCCTTCTCTCTCTCTCTCTCTCTCTCTCTCTCTCTCTCTCTCTCTCTCTCTCTCTCTCTCTCTCTTTTTGCCTTGATCCTTAAAAATGAAAACTTCAAACCAAAATTTTGGAAACATTACGAAACCAATGGAAGAAATCTCGTAGGAACATTCCTATGGTAACTAATATAACGTGATGGGAAGATACAATCTTACGAATGTGTTACTTGGTCGTGAGTTGCATAACTGGGTAGACTTGTTTTCTAATTATCACCATCACTTTGATAGCTTATAACAACTATCTAAATTGTTATATAGATAGACATTCATTAACTTGCGCAAATATCAAAACATCATCAACATATACATATTCAGTGCAAGCGGGCGTCTACAATGTTGTTGTATTCATTATGACTATAGTTCATTACTTTGCAGTTAACACCCATTCACATCAGTAGCATTAGGTCTACAAGTGTATTATAATACTGACATCATACGGTGTCATAAACTGTAGTTTTTAATCAAGTATTCGATATAAAGAATTCTAGCGGTACCTTCGTCAATGGCACATATCTATAGGGTCTCAGAAAAGGTCAAACCAACGTTTTTTGGTCTCTCTCGAGGACGAACCGGTGTTTCAGAGCCACTTGGGACTTTGTGTCCAGGCCGGGGGGGTTGGCAGGGACCTACATCTCGTACCCTCTTCCAAGAACAACGGGCGATACCTTGAAGTTTCACGTTTCCAACATTGCAACTCGACTTTGAACGATTTCAACGTTCAAAAATGTGCGAAATTTTGCAGAGAAGCAGAGAGACCTTGTCGTTCATGTAATTTTCATGACAGAAACCCGTGCTGCTGTGTACGTCTCGCATCGAGTGTTTTAGCAAACCCAATCGTGGGGTTGTTGAACTCACGTGATCAATCGTTGATCACGTGATGGGTCTAGGAGGGTCTGGCTCATTACTTTTTTTTAATATAACGTATATATCTGTGAATAGAACTTTAAATTTAGTTTAAAACATATCACAGGAAAGTATATAACCTGTTGCACCAGCTGCGAAAGAGGTCACCGTTACCGTTCAGCAAATTAATAAGGTAGCCCGGTTGTCAGGTTCTTGTATCTCGGAAATCTGATTAGAATATCATGGCATTAAAGTTTTTTGTTTATAAAAGGCAAGGTTCATTATTACTTTACTACTCCGCGTTTATATGAAATGGCACAAGTCAAGTCTGGCAGTACCACTGAAGCCTTCAATTTCTTCACTTTGTCCGGTCTAAACTGGTTTCAGCGCAGCGTGTACGGCTTTCTTTTCGTTGTTCTACATTCTGACTAAAAACCCTTAGCGGGATCCTCCTTTATTTTCTGTGTTAAGTTATTTCCAACGCTGCGTTATGAAAAACACGTCAGCCTCACCTGCAGTTCACTCGTTTCCCCGAGAAATCAAACAAATTTGCCCCTGCAGTATTGTCTAAAAATACCTTACTTTCGCATATCGCTCTACTTGCTACCAACAATACAGCTTCATTGGGAAACTCATAAAATAGTTGGAAAACGAAGAGTTACAAGCCATTATAGTCGTTTCATGGTAGGAGGAAAAAAATTAGAGAAGGAATTGAGAGATAGCCGTGTTGTATTGTTCTTGTTACGAGGAACCAGTTTCAAAGTTGCAGGCACTCGGGGCATTATTTTTCCACCCGAACAGCAGCATTATAACCTCATGGAGTTTAGCTGCTTATCGTTTAGTGTACCCTGTAACATCGTCACTTTTTGAACTGCAGGATGGAAGGTAGGGAGACCATTCTTGCATCCAGGGTTTTCCAAGGAAAGTACAAGGAAAAGGAGAACGGCCGCTTATGATTTTCGCAAGGACGCTGTTGGTTTGGCTCGCGCTGGGCTGCATTTTCGGTGGGGATGCCCTAAACGTGAGCGCGCGGTCACGTGTCGCTCGATCTACTTGTTACCTAATGGTAGAGAGGAATTGGTGTCAGCTACGTCACTTTTATTGGGTTTGGACTCCACTTTCGAGACTCGGTTACGTGTACTCACCATATAATAAGGGTGGGGGACTCTTTAGAACGACCTTGAACCCATACGGAAACGACAGAATCTAGTTAGGCCTAGAGCATTTATGGGGAACCCAAAATGTTGAGCCTACAGCGATTTGACGTGTGTATTTGCAGCCGTCTGAATGTTGCGGTGTGAGTGTGCCTAGATCATTTCGGCAGAAGCTGACCGAACCCAAGGTGAATGCACCCCACTCTAATCATCCTAGATAGACAAGGAAAGCCCTGGTCTGACTATCTGCACAGGGTCGCAATCGTGTAACGGTTGTGAACTGAACTATGTAAATGGGAAATGTTGGGTACAGTCTGGTTCCTGCTGCTTATTGCTCCAACATTTCCTAAAATACAGCAACCGCAAAAATTTTGAATGTAGGGCTAGTCCTACTTACTGCACTCTTAAAGTTCCGCTGAAACCGGATCATTAGTTTTGCCAAGATTAATCTTAAATACTTCTTCTCCATTCAGAGCCCCTTGGATCTCTGCTGTCGACTGTACACGTGGCGGCCATAACAGGCACAGACACGAGACCAGCAAAACCTTTGGTCCAAACATCACGTGTACGCTTACGTATTCTGTGCGTTGGTTTTCCTCTTATAGCTTAAGATTTTGTTTCTAGGAAGCACGCGACTTGTTGTTGTTGTTGTTGTTTCAATGGGCATATTACTGATCCCTTCTGACTTCAATTTCTGCATAAACCCTCGGGGATAACAACTGAAACCAAGGTCTAACTGCTCTATGACTTCTGGTTTCTGAATATTATACTGCTTTATTGCACCGTGAAGGACGTATGCAACAAGAAGGCACATTCCATGGTCTTTGTGCTAAGATACAGAAAGTAACCGCCTAGAAACCCCTTATTTACGGCTATAAACTTCATATTATTGTTACGTAAGTTTATATATAGATAGTGTAATATAGGTATTGTATACGAAATTGTACGGCGTATTGATATCACGTTGATATAAGATAGCATTTTGATATAGTTAAAGAATTTGGGACAGAAGTATCCCGCTTAGTATTGGAAAGAACTATGATCAGCTGATTGCCAGACCGTCAACATGGCGGACGCTTCAAAATGCATAAACCCCTATAGCTATTAGATATAGGTTTAACTTATAGTCATTATACAGATATTGGACGACAATAGTGTATAAGTTGTTACATAGGTGTGTAGGTATTTACATGCAAAGTTATAATTTAACTATTTGTGCACAGGTACTTACACAGGCATGACGTAACTATAGAGGTATATCATGGTTCTAACACAATAGTTGTAAAATGGGTTGTATACCTATGTAAGCTTCCAGGCTTTAAATGCATAAGCCCTGTTCTAGATCGATGTATCATACTAGTATTGCAAATGTACTATATAGGGATTGCATCGGTACAGTTATTACAGCTATCGTATATAGCTATTATGTCAATAGTTGTAGTACTGTTGTGTATATTGGCATCACGTAAAGGTACAACAAAGTGTATAGATATAATCTAGATAGATACGACTATATCTGCACTGGTATTGTATCGTTATCGCAAACATGGTTTTTGTTGTATGTTTATTCCGTAGGTACTGTGGGTTTGCTAAAAGTTCTGTTTGCCAATATCTATCGCCAGTGCAAGGCTACATTCAACCCAACACCCACAGAAATGAATCTCCCACAAGGGTTTTCATACACAGATGGCCAACAGTGGGTGTGTAATACAAGAACTATACTGGTATTGCAAAGGTACTTGATTGCATTGGTACTGTACTTCGTACAGACATCTACCATGTATAGGTATAACATTGTATATCGACGTAACCTAGTTATCTATGACATTGATGTAAGTTGTGATATCTTATGGTATTGTATCGTTATCATAGGGTTGTTATACATTGATATGACGTTATGTTGTATGTTTTTCTGCATAGGTATTCCGTATTCCATGGATATAACATAGCTATCCAACATAGGTTTTGTAGAAGAGTTTTATCGGTCAATGTCTATCGCAAATGCAGCTAACATTCGACCCAACACACCCGCCAGACAAACGAATCTTCCGCAAGTCTCATGCAAGGATGGCCAACAATGGCTTCCAGGCTTTTCTATCTTGTGTAGAGAGAGAGGGAGAGAGATTCCTGCGTACCTACACCTTCCAAACCAGATTTACTTGTTGTTGTTGTTTTTTATATATTTTTTTTCTTGAACCTTCTTGGGTTTCTGCTGGGGAGACATTCGCTGCAATTTCTCGGTTAAATCGCCGGAGGCCAATTGGATACGAAGCGAATGAAAAGCGAATTAGCGCCATCTTTTCTTCTTCAAATTGCCGTTGTCTTTTGTCGTCCAAAGTATAGGGATTGTTGGATTCGACTCAACTTGGGCCCGAGTTTGAGTCGAGTCAAATGTTGATATGCAGCAGGCCAACATCGAGTCGAGTCGACTCAGAAGTCGAGTCAATTCACATATCCCTTAACCAAAGCACGAAACACACGATCAAGGGGGAAGAATGCAAGTACCTGTTGGTACGGTTACAGTTGACCTTGGGAATCTTCAGATTTCGCTTCTCAAATCTAGCGGACCACCCTGATTTTCGGGCAGTGTACAGCCGTGCGCACTTAAGATATCCCATTTTCCTAGTTTTTTTCTACACACAAAAAATCAAACTTTATTAACGTTAATTGAAAAGCAATTGGATGTAATTGCTTTTAAGTTATCTTGTTTTAAACTACAATCTTTGTTTTTAAAGAACCTGCAAAAAAAGAGTCCCGGTTGTTTGCGATAACCAGTAATCTGGATGCCCTTGAATATAAACCAGATTGCTGATGGGATTGTACTCCGTCAAGGTTCGGTTCGGGCTTCCCGTGTTGAGACGAATCAGAATCCCTAGAGAATCATACCATCTAATATGAATCTTAGCTTAACAACTGATATGTAAATAATTAACTATAACCAAAGCTGTTAGTCGATAGATCGTCTGAAATTTGCATCGCGGAAGAGTTTTCTTTCAAACTTGATCGTCGAATGAAGGTAATGAAGCTAATCCATTACCGTCTTTCTGACACGTGAAAGAAGTGATATCCCCCGCCCTGCTGCTGCTGCTGCTGACCTGCTGAATGGCCACAGACCCGTTCATTTTATATCTGTCTATCTACTAACACACACAACAGCAATGTAATTATAGATAATTAGAATAACTATACAATTAGATTAAGTTAAAACCTGTGCATATTCCCGTATGCCTCAATTCCGAGCAGACAGAGGAAGATGGTCTGAACAGGGAGAGTGTATCAAGTTATACGACCTGCTGGTCACGTAGCCGTCGACCGGCAGCCAAGGTTTTCTCCTCTCTGCTGCTCGGGTCCGGGTAAAAGTTGGCGTTAAGCTAAAACCCCGCGATACGCAGCATCCTTGACCAAACCAACAGCTGCAGGAGGTGCCATATACATAAGGCCATTAATACTATCAATCGCGTAAAAGTAAATGCACTGAAGAAGGAAATAACGACTGAGGGCGAAATCTAGGTTAACTTTAAACAGTGGGTCGATTTAAAAAGAAAGTTATTTGAATACGAGGCAAAAAACCGTTAAGAAAACACGCCTTTTTTTAAATGATTCTCTCCCCCGTGTTTAATATTACGAGGTGTCCACTGTTGACTTGAGTGAGTCAGGACCCTTTGGATGTGACGAGAGCATTAATATTTACATAGATTGACTTTAAAACGGTGAATTCTTTAGTGTGATTTCGATCCAAGGATGGCAGCGCTCAGTAAGGAAGCTGTAACATCTCACGTAGGCCGTTTTCTGTTTTAAAAACCGAGGCGAGAAGACCTTGTGCTTTTTTCGACCGAGATGAAACCAGCGGATAGTGTAACGGGGATCCATTTATTTCTTTCTATCATTTGACCAGTTTTAATGAATTGGCCTTTGTTTTGTTCGAGAATTATCGTCGAGGATTTTCACTTTCACCGAAGCAAGAGCCAAGTGAAAGAGCGGATCTTAAATGATTGTAATTTGAATGCAGCTTGGCACTGCTGCCGTTTACTTTTCCTCTTTAGTTTTGGCGGGAATTTCGAATTTTTTTAAACGTTGAAAAATTGGCGGGAAATTCAACTGAAAGTTTGGAAATTGGCGGGAAATTCACATTTAAGATTGAACGAGAAAACCTTGTAATTTCCCCTAGTAATTTTTAGACTAGCGTTTTAACCAAGCAGGAAATAGGATTTGAGAAAAGCAGCGTCAACGAGAAAACGGTTGGCGTTGTGCCAGTCTTCTTGGTAAATTTCCACCGCTGGTATTTCGTTTGTAAAATATGATTATTGTACGGCGAAACCCCGTCATTATGCATGCAGATAATCGAAAGGGGGGTCAGTATTTGGCTGACGGCTAAATTTTCACTTGTTTGATTTTTTAAATAGGAGAGAAAAAACAACAACAAGGTAACGTACTAGTTTCGTTTTTGTTGCCGCGTCGCTCCGTTTTGGCATGCAGACTAGGTCGGTCCGTAGGGGCTGATGCAGTGGGAAGTGCGTCGGCCATCTTGGAAGGGCCTGGCGATCAGCCGATCATGTATATGCTGTCCGTGCGAAATTAAGAAATTGTCCATTGTAATTTCTCGTACTATACAGTATCCAGTAATATTTTTGAAATTGGTACGATAATATTGCAAAATAAATTATTATATGAATTATATTACGTATATTATCATGTTATTATGAATATTTATCACTACAAACATGTTTAATGTGTTAGTCAGGAGTATTATTGTGTGGTTTCCTAAATAAATAGAATACGAAAATTATCCTTGAATTAAATATGCAAGAGTCACGTGATCGGTATCACAACTGGTAAATAAAATAGCCGTCGACGTTGCGTGGGTCGATTATGGCGCCACCTAGTGGCGAAAGTTGGAACTACGTTGGGGTTAAGACGACGCTTAGAAGTCCCATGGCGGGAGTTATTGTACAATCTTAACTTCTCTTCATGGCTGGGGTACCCAATGATGGTAACTTTAACAATTAATTTATATTTCCTTTGATCTTACTTGACGTAATTTTTGTGTTTTAACCTGTCGTAATAACCGTATTTCGACTGAAAATGAAGCTGTTGTTTAAAAGCCCATCGTTTTGCCGCGTGTAATTTCAGTGTTTTGCATCTTGTGAGCTTTTGTATTTGCTTTTTCAAAATGGCGCTCATTTTAAGGCGCGTTTTTCGACTTGGTTCCCTAAAGCCATTTCTGTAGTTTTACCTGTTTGAGTTTAATAACAGTCGGGGTGGGTTATTTGGAACGCTTGATACAGACAACCACAACGAGAGGACTGCTCGTGCTGGTGCTAACAGTCGATTTCATTAAAATTAGGTGATTCCTCGCAAATGGAGGACGACACGTTCAAGATGTCGTGGAACCTGCAGCAGGACGATTTAGCCAAAGCCATCTCGGCCGAGGGTATCGACTCGAATATCGACCAGCTCGCCAGTATCGACTCACTGGACCTTGTGAGTCACGCCAGATTGAGAAGTTTGAACAATGTCAGTTTATTAACGTTTTTGTTTACGACTCATCAAAGGTAAATAATCCTTCGTTGTGGATGAGCTTGGAGAACTCGCTCAGCGGCAGCCAGGAGCTGAAAAATCTCGACCCGGTCTCATTGAGCAGCACTCTTGAGGAACTTGTCAAGACCGCGACTTCCGACATACCAGAACCGGTGACGAATCCGCCCGTGGCAGTTGTCCCCATGACGCAACCAGCTGCAGGGGAATCGCCGTCCAGTATCCCTGCAGTCAAGAAACCGACAGTTGTTACATTACCCTTACCGAATCAACCTGCGCAGACCCCGCCACAAACTTCGGGGGTTTGTTTTTTTCTTCCTTTTTGTTTTACCAATGTAGCCTCACCAAACTGCAACAGTTTTTTACCTTTTTACTGTCTCGCAGGTTACGAAAGTCATCCTGACGCCATCTAGTCTCGCTGTCGCTTCGAGTAAAGGCAAGCAGATTTTCATCACAGTCCAGTCGGGGGCGAAAGGTACCGCCAAGGCTCCGACGGCATTCAAGATCCCCAATAACGCCAAAATGATTACGTGGCAGCAGGCACAACAGCTTGGGATCAAACTACCCAATTTACCTCTCGCAGTGCGTTCACATATCGTCTTAATCATCCACTATCCTCATTCATATGTTATCCGTACAGGGAAAAGGTGCTACATTGTTGCCGAAGAGCGGAAACCTCACTGTGGTGTCGAGCGCGAGTCCTGCAGTACAGCCCGCAAATCTGAGGCCACCATCGAGTCTCCCGCAGAAGATCGTTTTGAGACCATCAAGTCCCGCAGGTATAGAACGCAATGTAACTCACACCGTTTTGACTTGAATTTTGGTGAAATTAATAAAGTTCGGGCAGCCCGAGGCCAGATCATCAAACTGTCTGCGGCACAGGCCATCGCGGCCGGTCTTGTGACCAAGACGAGCACCAGCAGTACTTCGTCGCAGTTGAACCTCACAGGCAATAAATTCATCAGGGTAGTGACCAGTGCGGGAACTCCGGTGAGCGGTTCGACGTCGCAGATCCAATTCTTATCGACAGCCACAGCCACGTCGGGAAAAGTAACCGTATGTCATTGTTTTTCCTATTTGAACGAAAATTGAAGACTGTTTTTGCACAGCAGCAGTCTAGTGTTACCAAATCCAGCCCTACTGTGGTGAACGTGGTAAAGACGATTCCGACAGTCAGAGAATCCGGCTCGGTGTCGCTGCTGGCTGCCAATCACAAGGCTGCCGTAAGTCAAATAATTAAACGTATTTAAAACTTAATTATTATTAAAGCTAATCTAATATTATCTAGTTGTAGTGAAATGTTCTGTTGTGTATTAACAGGTCTCGGCGGCGTCGACTACAGCGAGTTCTGTCAACTTGAGCGACGGTTCGTTCACGGTGCCCCCTCCGCCAAAGAAGCTGGCCCTGGAGAAGAAGGAGAAGCGCGAGGACAAGTCTGCTACAGTCGGGACAGAGACTGCGGCTGCACAGAACGCCGTCATCTCGTTCCTCGAAGCCAATGGGCTGAAGCCGCGCCGACCCTGCAACTGCACCAAATCTCATTGCCTTAAAATGTGACTTTCTATTTCCGTCAATCTTACATTAGTCTTATTATTATTTACTATTTGCTAATTGTGTTGTTGTAATTACTATTATCTCGTATTATTAGTATATTATTATAATTAAATTCGTTTACCTTGTCTCTGTAAAGGCATTATTATGAGATTTGATTTAATTTTTTATTAAAGTTACTGTTCTGTAATAATAAGTTAAATAGCATGTTGTCTGTTTAATAGACAGATAGAATGATTGATAGATAGATAAATAGATGGATAAATGAATCGACAGGTAGATGGAAGACAAACAGGCAGGAAGATAGATAGATAGGTAGATAAATAGATCGACAGGTAGAAGATAGGTAGATAGACAGATAGATAGATATATAGATCGACAGATAGATGGAAGACAAACAGGCAGGAAGATAGATAGATAGATAGGTAGAAAAATAGATCGACAGATAGAAGATAGATAGATAAAATAGATCGACAGATAGATAGATAAATAGATCGACAGATAGATAGATCAACAGATAGAAGATAGATAGACAGCTTGTCTCTATGCTAATGTTTAATATGTCGCCAGGTACTGCGAGTGTTTCGCCAACGGAGAATTCTGCAACGGCTGCAACTGCACGTGCTGCTCCAACAACCTGCAGCACGAGACGGAGCGATCGCAGGCGGTCAAGGCGTGCCTGGATCGGAACCCGCTGGCCTTCAAACCCAAGATCGGGGTCGGCTGGGGCACCGAATCGGTGCGGCACAGCAAGGGCTGTCACTGCAAGAGATCCGGCTGTCTCAAAAACTACTGCGAGTGCTACGAGGTTCCCGATTTCATTCATTCGTTATTATTCAAATTCTGTGCTAGTCAAAGTCTAGTGGTATAGCTAATGAGGGTGTTATTATTTTATATTCCAGTTAGTTTTATTTGAATTACATTTTTAATTTACTGAATGTGTTTTATTTTTATTTTCCTTGACATTTTCAGGCGAAGCTGACTTGTTCGGCCATGTGCCGGTGCGTCGGCTGCAGCAACGTGGGCCGCGGCACCAACCGGCTGCGGATCATCGACAGGAAGCGCAGTCGACACCCCTCCGACCCGTCACCCCAGGAGGGAAATCAGTCGCTAGGAATCCTCTCCACCAGGTTATTTTTTGCCCCCAGTTTAATATTAAATTATTAGATTCGATTTGTGATTAATTTAGAACTCAAATTTCAGTAATTTAACTTATATTGAATTAATTAAGCTAATAAAAATTTTTCAATGTAGACCGCTATTGAATCTAATGACGGAGGACGTCGTAGAGGCGACGTGTCAGTGCCTGCTGGCGCAGGCCGAAGAGGCTAAACGGATCGGCAAGGACACCGTGCAGATGGAGGGACTCGTCCTGGAGGAGTTTGGCAAATGCCTCTTCCAAATCATCGAAGCTTCCGCCAAATCCAAGGGTTCATTCAATTCACATTTTAATTTTTATTTAAATTTTTTCTTAGAAATTAAAATTAGCAGAAAATGTATAAATTGGGTGAATTTAATTTTAGTCTTTTTCTTTAATTATCCAGGTACTCCCGCTTTGTAAATTGGAGAATCGAGCATTCAGCATCTAAACTTAAAAATAAATAAAATAAAAATTGAAATATTGTCGACTTATATGGAATTCTAATACAGTTTTATTTTCGTTGGATTAATTAATTCGGTATGTTTTAATTTAATTAGTTAATTTTTCTACAATTAATTTTGGAATTGGATTAAGTGGAGTTTCTGGGGGGGAGCGGGGAAAACGAAAATGCCTAGGCCAACGGTGAGTTCGTTCAACCCGTAATGGGGGAGCCATGGGAGAATGTGAAACACACACACATACGGACACTGCACGGGGGAAACAGTACGTGCATTTGCGTCATTAGTTCATGGGCGATTGAAGGAAAGTTGCCTTGTGTTTGACGGGTGTCGTGATGACTCTGCATATTTTTTCCCCGTCCTTAAATTATAGGTTGTGACGTCATAGGCATATAGGCCTATCGACCGCAAATCACCAAAGTTGCCGGTAGAACGTTCACGTCGTCAAATTCGATTAGTGAATTGAACTCGTGGTAGTGTTCGAATTAACATAATCTGTTACAAAGCAAAAATTTGGACAAAAAATATCCGCCGAGAGATTCCCGACATGTGAGAATCGTCGCGTGTTGTTGTATCGACATGTGTTGTCGGGACGTGCTCATATGGTTTGGTGTTGCCTGAAGGCAGCAATTGAAACCGCTCTTTTTTCCTCCTCTTCACCGGTACCTCTTAAGGGGGGAGAGACGATCGGTTTGGAACAATGCGATGATGGGGATAAAATTCTAGTTCAGGAATCGGCCGATAGGTGGCGTTAGTGTTCCGTTTTCTTATTCCGCCCTGCCATCTAGTGGCGATTTAAAGAACTAGAATTTCATCCTTAACATTGATATTTCAGTTTTATGAAAAAAAGCGTTACGATGACTGTATCGCACTTGGGCTTTTGGCAGGTTCACACTCGAGTAAATCGCCTGTTTACCAGACCTTGAGGCTCCTTTCTCGTTGAATTTAAAACAACAACAAAAAATAAAATATATCTATAAAAAAAATTAATGATGAGAATAGCGGTTCTCTTTCCGTAACTATTTTTTGTCTGCCCTTTTTTTTTAAACAACCGCCTGTTGAATGCAGGGGGAATTGTGTCTAACTTTCATGTGTATTTAGTTGACTACCTAGTGATTTTCAGTGTGGAATTCAGTATATCCCCCTTAATTGACGAGAATTTCACGCACGGGGCCTACGAGGAAGTCGCGGTACAAAAAAGTGGCGGACGTGACTCGATTTCAACAAACGATTATCGCTCTAGCCTCTGGGTAGATCGATAGTTAACAGGTTGGTGGGGGAGGAGGCGCCTTTTTCAGCTGCTGCGTGAAGAACTTGTTTTAGTCGGCTGTGGAAAATGGTCAGGATGGTACGGATGTTAACCAGATCCAACGTCAAGAGGCTCTTCCTGTGTTCACTAAGTCTGTACGTGATCTTTGTGCAAATGCAGGCTACCAGTCACATGCAATCGTTAACCCCGAGGTAAGTCGGAAGTATGGTCAGTACATTTCAATCCTGTATTAGCGAGTCTGGATAAAGGTCAAACAAGGTCGAGTTGTATGTCGATCGATAGCTAATTTTTCGCGCTATTTTTTGAATGCAGATTCAAGTGATTCTAGCTGGATTGAACAGAGATAGAGGGATTTACGTGCGCGTCAAAGTAGCTCGGAAACGAACCTTAAGAATGCTTAGGCCAAACAAGGTCGAGTTGTATGTCAATCGATAGCTAATTTTTCGCACTATTTTCTGAGTATATTCTTGAGGCATTTCGCCCAGATTTGGGATGGATTCGCTTAGTAATAGCTTTGGATATGTTTACATTATCGGGGAATAGGTCAAATAAGGTCGAGTTGTATCTCATTCGAAAGCTAATTTTTCGCTTTATTTTTTAAATAAATTTTGAAAATTCCTTGACCATATTTAAGTGAGATAAGACGGGTTACAGTAAGCGTCAGTAGTAGCTTGAGAATGAAGCCTTCAAATGATTCCAGATAAGGTCAAACAGGGTCAAGCTATATATCATTCGATAGTTAATTATCTTCACTATCTATCAACGTCCCCCTCAGTAATGTTCAGCCGAATATACGAAGCTTATCACAGATATACTAGTTCCTGCAGATCAACTGAGGTCAATCTAAGTGAATATTTCGCACTGAAATCGTAAAATCGGTATAACAATAACAACTCGATGATTTGCATATTTACCGGTCTGAAGATGGGTTTACCGTTAGAGAATCTGTTCTTGTAAACAGCTTCCGAATGAGCTGCGTTTCCGATTCTTTGCAAGTCAAGTGAAGCGTTTTAAAAGGTGAACCGGTAAAGTATGACCAGACTGCTTTTAAAATTACCTTTGAATGAAAAACACATTGAACTCTTGGCTTAGAGTTTTAATTACTGATAAAAGATGTAATTTATTTTAGTTAACGAAATTAGTTCATGATAATGAAACGTTTAGGGTATTTTACTGTACGGGTATAAATGCACTTCTGTCTATCTATCTATCTGTTTGTCTATTTGTCTATCTACCTATTTATTAGTCTATCTAACTGTCTGTCTGTCTGTCCCTATGTATCTACCTACTTACCTACCTACCAACTCATCTGCCTATATGTCTATCTATCTATGGTATATCAACCTATTATCTGTCTGTTTGCCTACCTACCTACATTTTTACCTATCTATCTATCTGTCTATCTAACTGTCTGTCAACTTACCCATCTATCTGTCTCCCTACCTATCAATTCATCTTTCTATATCCATTCACCCAATTATCTATCTATGTACCTATTTATGCATCTGTGTATCTATTTGTCTATCTACCCATCTTTTGGTCTATCTATCTGTCTGTTTGTTCCTATCTACCTACCTAATTACCAACCTACCTACCTAATTACCAACCTACCTACCTACCTACCTATTTGTCTATCTATCTATCTATATAACCGTCTGTCTATCTGAATATCAGCCGATCTATCTATCTGTCCATCTATCTCTCTATCCGTCTGTTTGACTACCTACCTATCTATTTACCTATCTATCTATCCATCTATCTAACTGTCTATCAACTTACCGATCTATCTATCTATGTAACCGTCTGTCTATCTGAATATCAGCCTATCTATCTATCTGTCCATCTATCTATCTATCCGTCTGTTTGCCTACCTACCTATTTATTTACCTATCCATCTATATGTCTATCAACTTACCCATCTATCCGTCCATCTATCTATCCATCCTTCGATCTGTCTATCTATATATCTATGTAACCATCCGTCTATCTGAATATCAGCCTATCCATCTATCTGTCCATCTATCTATCTATCCGTCTGTTTGCCTACCTACCTATCTATTTACCTATCCACCTGCCTGTCTATCAACTTACCCATCTATCCAGCCATCTATCTATCTGTCTATCGATCTATTTGTATTCATCCATCCAATTATCCGTCTATCAGTCAGTCTGTCTATCTATCTATCTGTCTATATACACATATATAATATACATGTAGAATTAATCGTTGTGTGTTTTTTCTAAACATAGTTCGCCGGCGGTGAACGGTACATCCACCAGTTCAGTGGTGCACGACCCCGTGCGACGCCATATTGAGTACAACCCCAAGAAACGTTACATCCAGCGACCCTGGTCCAACGATTCCCTGTGCAGTAACTTTACCATCAGGTAAAATCATAATTACAATCTAATTAAACTTAACTTCAACGCAATTAACAGCATAATCAGTTTGCTAACCACAAAATCCTATCAAGACGAATGAATCTATAGCCTCAGGGTAAAAGAAAAGCCAGCCTGAATTCCTTACTAATTAGTAATCACAGTTGATTATATTGACCATAGAATTAAGTTAAAGTACATACGCATTGTTTTAGACGAGCAGCTCGTAAAGCATTAGATCCGGTAGCGTTGGCCAGCTACCCGGGTAGCGGTAACACGTGGGTTCGATACCTCATCGAGACTGCGACGGGTATCACTTCCGGCAGTATCTACAAGGACGCCAACTTGTACTTCCTGGGTAAATATAATATGATTAACTTAAATTTTTCCAATTATATTATTTAAATACATAACACAATTAACTTAAATATGAATTCAATTACAAATAGTCAACCTAAGCAGAAGTCAAACGAACGTTCTCGTATGCGGTTTGGTCAAATGTAGGGCGTGCTTGATAGGTTTCGGTAAAAGCTGCGGTCAATTGGAACAATACCCTATCACAACTTTACAAAAAGCCTCAAATTATAGTTTACCCAACAAAGCTGAAGACGGTAACCAGGTTAGCATTGTGAGGGTTTATCGACTGAAGCCAAGCTAAGATTCTAGCAGCTTCTTCTTGCTGATTGGCCGCGAAGAAAGTGTGGTTTTGATTGGTCAGTAAGTTTTGACGGAGTTATGTTTAAGTAGTTACTTAGTGGGTTGGTTAGTTGGATAGGTCTCTATTTCGATAGATAGCCAATGAACTAGATATAGTTAGTTGGGATAGTTGATTTAGAGCCACTTAGTAAGTTAGTTTAGATAGATTAGACGGATAAGTACAGTTGCTTAGAAAGTCCTCAGTTGGTTAGCTAGTACTTAGTGAGTTAATGTAGCTGGCTTGACTAGACATGTAGCTAGAGCTAGCTAGCTAAGTTTTTTAGTCTAAATTGTTCAGCTAGTCAGCTAGTAGGCTCTAGTTCGTTTTAGTTAGACTATACAGTTAATCCTAGGGAAGCCCTCATCTAGCTAAGCTAGTACTTCATGAATTAGTTAGCGAGGCAGGTAGTTAACTGTTTTGTTAGATAGTTATCCAACTGGGATTAGTTTAGATAGATTAGACGGATAACTACAGTTACTATAGAAAGTCCTCAGTTGGATAGTTAGTACTTTGTGAAGTTACTTAGCAGGGTATTAGTTGTTCTTATAGCTAGCTGGGTTAAACTAGGTAGTTATTTATTTGGGATAGTTAACTAGATAGCCAGTTAGTAAGTTAGTCTGTTAGTCAGATTATACGCATAGTAGTTACTTGTAAAGTCCTCAATTAGTAAGCTAGTTATTAACGAGGTATTATTTAGATTGACAGCTAGTTAACTAGATAGTTTTCTGATTGGCTAGTTACTTCAATAGCCGGTCAGTTAGTAATGTTAGGCATATACTTAGTTACTTTGAAAGTCCTCAATTAGCAAGCTAGTTAATGAGCTAGTTAGTTAGCTGGCTAGGTACCTCTTTTATATAGATAGCTAGTTAACGAGATAACCAGCCAATAGTTAGTTCGACTTATTATCGACAGTTAGCTAGACAGTTAAGACAGTTCATTAATTATCACCTTATTTAGTCAAATAGTTCATCGTCATTCAGTTAGTTAGCAAATCAATCAGTTAGCTAGTTACGCTGATTGTTAGTTAGACTAATGTTCAAAGACTTCGAATAGTTATTCAGTTAGTGAGTAGCTAGCTAGATGGTTGACTAGAAAGTATATCTTAGTAAATTAGATATCTAGACAATTGCTCGGCACTTAACACACACTACTAGTTGGTCAGATTGTTGCTAACTTGACTTAATTTATGTATTTGGTTATAATTTTATTGCTATCCATATCTGCTATTAGGCAAGTTATATTTGCTACTTTAATTTAAATCAAGCTAGTTAAATACATTCTTGGACGGACAGTGTTAATTGGAAAATAAACTTTGACCTTTTTTCAGGTTTTTGGGGCGAACTATGTTCGTGGGACAGCGGGGAAACCATCGTGCAGAAAACGCACGACGGCGGCCAACATCACATCCTCTCGTTCAGCAACGGGACTGCAATTTTCGTACTGCGGAATCCTTACGACGCAATCCTGTCATTCCACAACTTCCTCTACGGCGGGCATATGGGCCATGCTCCTAAAGAAAACTTTTACAAGAAAGGTAATTTCAAGTTCAAGTTGTAAGGCGTCTTACTACTCCTTAACAGCATTCCAACCTTAAGTACCATGTTTTGGCACAAGTAATAAAAGTTGTAATCTATGATTCACTGATTGACAGAATGGCAACAATTTGTCGACTACGAGACGCGACATTGGCTCACCTTACTGCAGAACTGGACAACTTACAGCAACAAACTCCTCGTTCTGCATTACGAGTCCTTGATCGACGATCCCATCTCGAACCTTCGTCGGGCGCTGCGGTTTCTTCAAATACCGGTCGACGAAGGAAGGTTGAATTGCATCAAGGTCTATATTGTTTTCTTCGTACAGCATCTAAACGGTGGTTTTGTCAATAATGATTATTCGTAATTAACAATGTTTAGAAGTACCCGCGAGGAAAGTTCAAGCGACGAAGCGGTTCCAGCTTCGAGGAAGTGGATCCCGACATCGTCTTCCCCAAAGCGACCCGGGCTAGACTAGATCGTGCTGTCCGGTATGCCGACCACCTCATCCGAAAGACTGTGGGAGACAACCCAGGGATTCCGTTCCATCTTTACCGTTTTTATGACGATGAGCAATCCTACCAGAAGAAGACAAAACGGAAAGAAACGACGGCTGACGATTCTCAAAACGACAGAAGCCTGTTAATGAAGTACGTAGAATGGTCGCCGCGACTGCTATCCCTAATAAGCGAAGACCCGTTGATGCTGAAAGTCAGCGAGGAAAGCAAATTGCGGGAAAGCTCCCCGTGGAAGATCGACTTTGACCGCAGCTTCCCCGAGGCCGAGCTCCTCGACAGAGACTTCAACGCGGAGCCATAGCAGGAGTACAAACTAGTGATCGAGCGTAATAAAATGTTAGGTTGAGCTGTATAAAAGAAAAGTATAAGCGAAGGAGTAAATTATCAACACAATCCGTTGACGATGAATGTAAATACCCGATACCCAAAGTCTCCGTTCCATTCCTCGAGTCCTTCGCTGGAACCGATAATCTTCAGCTAATATTCCCGAGTGTTTTACAGCGATTCCTTTAAACCAAGACTTCGTTTCAGTTATTTTTTTTTCGAATTTCCGTTTCGTCAAGACCGCGTGCGTTTGTTGTCAAACATCCCAGGTTCGCCATCTAGCGGACGTTTTCAACACTACGCAATGGCGACGATTTCGATTATAACACCCAACACAGTTCTATTTATTTTTCCATGCTATTTCATTGTATACAAAGAAAATTTAAAGTAAAAAAAACAGAAATTATCCCAGAAAACAAGAAATCGAGTAATAGTTAGAATGAAAAGAACAATAAAAAGAAAACAGTCTGACTTCCTCGTGCAGTATCAAAATTGTTGAAAGGGGGGTGGGGAAACTGGAACTGGATATTTAAAGGGTATGAAGAATTGATTTCGAGAATGTACCTTGGACGACAATAACACCGGACAGAGAGAGACAGAAATATAATCAAGAGTAACAAAGAAGGGGAGACAAAAAAACCTGCTGAGTTTTGAGTTTGAATTTTATCGAAATATCAATTTCTAGATTGGATATTAAAAGGAGAGAGACAAAGTGAAAAAGGAGAGTGAAATGGATTTTCGAAAATATCGGGAAGAATTATTTGAATTCAAATCCTTCAAAAGGGAAACGGCCGCGCCAAAATGTTAAGTTAGCAATGGGGGGAGGGAGAACGGGCTGCTCGATCGACGACAAAGATGACTAGATTCTCGACATCCACGACACAAAAGGCTACGTCGATCTCGGGGAGTTTTCGTAATTTTGGTGTTGTTGAATTTTTCGGGCCAAAACCAAAACACAGCAAAGTTGATTAAGACAGAGATGATTTTAAAAAATATACGGAAAATTACTAATAATCGAAACCAAATAAATTGAGCCATTTTGCTAAACCATGACCATTTTCCTGTTGAAATAAAAAAAGATGAAAATTGAATGAAAACTAGGAAACGACAGAAAGAAGTCTAGACAACCACCATATATACGAAGAACACAACAGAAATTGGTTTAAATGTGTTGAATATCTTATCCATTAGGTATTAGATTGACACAGGCGAAAAGTTTTGAATTTTTTGGGTTTTCCACACTTTTTTTTTTCGTCTTTTCTCGGTCGAATTGGCGAGGGTTAAGGGATTCTGGAGAAAGCCGCGGGTTTAAGTTGACTTCGTTCAGGTCCGGCAGTTTGAAAAAATCCCCTCCTGTGATAATTTAAAAAAACTGAAATAATTAAATTAATTGCAGTAAACGAGCTGATAACCGATAAGGAGAAAACAAGAATTGATAACTGAGGAAGATATGTCGTCAGAAGACAGTCAAAGTGACGTCATGTTTCTTGAATATGGTGTGACGTCATAGATGAGTTTTGACGGTAATGATAGGGTATCCATGTCGATGACGTCATAGATATTTTAGTCGGTGATGTCATAACTAGTAGCGGTGCTGTATAGATTATGTAATAGGCAACCCTCGTAATGGATCTATGTATCTCTGTATCTATCTATCAATCTATCTATCTATATCTACTTAACTGTCTATCTATCTATCTCTCTATCTGTCTATCTATCTACCTAACCTACCTATCCATCCATTATCTCCGTCTGTCTGTCTGTATATCAATCCATCTATCTTTGTATCTACCTATCTACTACTTAAACTGTCTATCCATCTATCTGTCTACCTGTCTAACAATCTAGCCATCCATCTATCTTTAGTCTGTTTATCCGTCTGCCTATCTACCTATCTCCCTATCTATCTACGTATATACGTATCTATGTATCTATCTATCTATCTACATATCTATCTATCTATATATCCATCTATCTCTCTACCTGTCTAACGATCTTGCCATCCATCTATCTTTGTCTGTTTATCTACTTGCCTATCTACCTATCTATCTACGTGTGTATGTATCTATGTACATATCTATTTATTTATTTGTCTATGTATCTATCTATTATCCATCTATCAATTCATCTATCTATGTATATACCTAACTGTCTATCAATCTAGCCATCCATCCATCTATCTCTTGTCTGTTTATCTATCTATCTAAATTTCTATCAATCGGACGTCAGAGATATTCTTTATCCACGATGACGTCATTGATCCCCCTGATTACTTACGTCACAGAAATAGATTATCCATGACGTCATAGGTTAGTGACGTCACGGGGGTATACCTTGATGTTGACGTCACAGCTACTTGTGCGAGAGGAAAGGCTGCGAAAAGGGGGCAGTAGAGGCGGATCGATGGAAATGGACGTTCTGCCATTTGCCATCACGGCGGTACCAAACGCGCGTCTCCTCCGTCTGGTGAGTGTGCGGTACTCCTTGCCTTTACATTCCAAAGAGACAATCAATTAACGAATCACTCTTAATTATAACCGAGTAAAGTGGAACTAGGTGGAAAACCGTAGAATGGAACAGGGGTATATGGAATAGTGGAGCAAAGTGGAACTTCATGGAGCATGACTGACAAGACTGGAACAAAAAAGAACCAAAGAGGGTTTCAGGTGGAAGATAGTGGAACTTCACAGAATAAGAAGGTAACATCCTGGATATGCTGGTAAAGTGGAACTTAATGGAGAAAAGTGGAACGTATCGAACTTAATGTGGAACTTAGTGGAACATGGCTACCTAAAGTGGAACAAGGTGGAACACAGTGGAGCAGGGTACAAGAAAGTGGAATCAAGGTGGAACAGAAGTGGAACCCCGTGGAAGTACATGGAATCGCGTTAAATAAAGGTAATCCGGCTTACTTGTCGGTGAACTGGGTTAAGCGAATGTACGCGATGGAAGCTGCATCCTCGCCCAACAGGTGAACGTGCGGATTAAGAATCAGAGTATTGACGGCCTTGCTGTTTTTGGTTCCAGTTGCTGCAATGAATTAAAACAAATAAGCCACTGCACATAATAACCTTAACTTGGATAAAGTTATAAGAAAAATTGTAAAAATGAAAATAATAAGTCAAAGTAAATGAGGCCTGGCTTGTTATTTGCCCCGAGGCTATTTGTATAAATATTCTACGTCCAATAAACTATGAACTAGTATCGAAAATACCGTTGTCGAAGTAGAATTTGTGAAAGTCCAGTCCCTCGACCAGGTTGCCCAGCGCCTCCGGTTCGAACGCGGTCAAATGGGGATCGCACAATTTCCTTAATGGAACAATTTTATCAAAATAATAATCTGAATCTAATTAAATCAATGTCGAATGTATGACTGTCAATATCATTCAAATTAGTTTATGTTTAGTTGTTATTATATATATAATACATTGCGGTTCCTCATTACAATTAATTAACTATCAAGAATGATGATTGTAGTAGGATAATTTGTACGAAACAACGTGGAATTACGAGTAAGTGTCGAAATCTCCGTTGCTAATGGCCTCCAGGAGCTGCTCGGTGACCTTGAGAATCTCCTGCTTCTTCACTGCTGATGAGAAATCTTAATTACAATGTGAAAAGCCCGAAAATTACATAATAACACAGTAAGTACCTGAAACCAGGTTTACAATAAACGCGTTATTTCCTAATTGACCAATCAAAGACAAGGTAAAGACGACAACAAACTGCTTAGATTGGCCTCAAAACTCTTTCGTTGGTCAGTAGCCTAACCGTATATCTCAATAAGTAAAAGCTTGTCCAATCAGGAGAGAGTGGGAGGAGCTAGGTACTGCTTAAACCGGCTTCACATATAATCTTACCCTCATTCTAACCACAAACACAAACTGTCCAAAGAAAAAGGAAGTCTAAAGAATCAAGGAACTGCTTAGATTGGCTTCAAAACTCTTATCATCATAAGTAGTAGCTTGTCCAATCAGAAGAGAGTGGGAGGAGCTAGATGCTGCTTAAAGCGGCTTCACGTCTGATCTTACCCTCATTCTAACCGCAATCACAAACTGGCCAATCAAAAAGGAAGCTAAAGAATCAAGGAACTGCTTAGATTGGCTTCAAAACTCTATCGTAATAAGTAACAGCTTGTCCAATCGGAAGAGAGTGGGAGGAGCTAGATACTGCTTAAACCGGCTTCACGTTTGATCTAACCTTCATTCTAACCCCAAACACAAACCGACCAATCAAAATGTAAGACTTAAGAATCAAGGGCAAACGGCTAAACCATGTCACCCGACCAAAAAAGTCGCACTCAGATGTCCGCTTTCCCGTAGGGCAAAGTAATCCCTTTTCTCTCGGTTCCCAGCTTTTTTGGTCGGGTGACACGGTCTAGCCATTTACCGAATCAAGGAACTGCTTAGATTGGCTTCAAAACTCTATCGTAATAAGTAACAGCTTGTCCAATCGGAAGAGAGTGGGAGGAGCTACGTACTGCTTAAAACGGCTTCACGTTTGATCTCTATCATCATTCTAGCCAATCGCTGGACAGAGCTCAACCTAGCTTTGTATTCATTAACCTAAGATTCTAACCAATCGTTGGATAGACTGAAATTGAATGAACAAAAACACGTGAATGTTACCTGAACCGTGCGAGTTGTTGGGTAGGTAGACGCATGTTTTCACCGGGCACACCAGTCGGATTTCTGCAATAGATTCCATGTATAACAACTTTCAACTTCGACGCCCATTCAATTCTCTGACTTCAGTTGCAATTACAGTTAATAAATGGGAACTGATTTAAACTATCACAGTGGTAGCGCTTGAGGGATTTTCATTATTATTATTTTTTAGATTCTGTAATAAATTAATCAAGTTGATCAAAAGTTCGCCATTGACGATAAGGACCTTCAAAAACTGCCCAAAATTTGGGGCGGGTCCAAATTACTGTATTAAAATACAGTCAATACCCAAAGAACCTTCTCGATAAGTTTATCCCTTCTCAACAGATAGATAGATAGACATATAGATAAACGATAGACAGATAGTTGGATAGAAAGATAGTTAGACAGATGGACGCGTGGATAGTTAGATAGACAGATAGTCACATAGATATATGGATAAATACATAGATGGTTAGATATACAGATAGATACGTAGATAGTTAGACAGATAGATAGATAGATACGTAGTTAGTTAGATAGATAGATAGTTAGACAGATAGACACGTAGATAGTTGGATAGACAATTAGTCATATAGATAGATAGATTTATAGATAAATACATATATGGGTAGATAGATAGATAGATAGTTAGAAAGATAGACACGTGGATAGTTAGATAGACAGATAGACACATAGATAGATAGATAGATAGATAGATAGATAGATAGATAGATAGATAGACAGGGTATACAGATGAATACATAGATAGTTGGATAGACAGATAGATACGTAGATAATTAAATAGACGGACAGATAGATGGAAAACTAGACAGATAGATAGATAGATATGAGTATTGTTCGTCTACTCTGCTGGTCATTGTGGTTGTCATCTTCCCTCTGGTTGGTCATGGCAACGATGGCTTGCGACAGGTCGCTGTGACGCGTGACGTTAATCGTCGTTTCGCTCGGTGGAGTGTGATCACTTGAGGCCCAACACAAGAGAAACTCGGCGAGTCGATTTCGACGACACGACATTGACTCTTTCAACCACCAACTTACAATAACCAGTCGCAAATTGAATTATACGTTAAACAACCCTCTTTTTTCTGATTGGTTAAGAGAAAGAAAAAGCAACTTCTCTGATTGGTTGATGCTGAGTTTCACAAACAACCAACCAGCAGTGAACGTCGATGAGAAAAGTTGCGAAGTCAAACTGAAGTACTGACTCCGGTTAAACGAGTCAGCCGGATTGGGGAAGAAAGCAGATGCGCAGGTGGCACCCGTGCCGTCAACTCGGTGGCGAGTTGTTGGTGATACGGGCCTGCTGCCAGCTGCCCACTTGACCTTTTCATTAGCAAACAGATATGACCTGAAATGTTCCGATATATACGGGTACACTGGCCTCCATGTCTATTTTAAAAATATCAAAGTCGTATCAAACACCGGTTTACTCAAACGTTTGATACGATATCTGCTATGATTTATGAATTCTTGGTCCAATATCGGTATACGTAGATCGAATGTCGGCTCAGTATTTGACACGACTTTGATATTGTGATTGATATTTGATATCGAATGTGACTGTCATGGTCCACTATCGGTATCTATATACCGATTGTCGACTCAGTTAGTGAAAAGATTTTGATATTTCTATTTGATATGATCAGTGATTCAACCATAATCCGACTAAAACGCATAGGAAACTTTTAATATGGATCGGGGCGAGCGAAAAACCAGGGCGACAGTAGCGCCATCTATTGTAAACTGCCGGCAATTCAGTTCTTTCCCAATCACTTTCCAAATTCTAAACGGTTTACTATTCAGTTAAATACTTCAATAATTGAGATCCATATCATAATTCATACATGTGTAATGTTATTAGCATTACCATCAACACCGCATCAAACGCCCCATTTATTATTAATCAATGTAAAAACCAATCAAAACCAGCCAACTCCAATCTTAACACGCGCCCGCCTTTTCTCGCCCCATTCATTCCCGTCCCCCAATCAGGACAAAGTTTCTAAGCGATCGCACTCTGCAACCCCGGATTTTTTCCCCATCGAATGACAATTTCTTCACCGGTTGCCCGTCTGCACGGATTTCGGTAGGCAAACACGCAAGGATCCGTTCAGCTTTTGCGGCCAAGTTTGTCTCGCCCCCCTTGCTCTGCAGGACCAGAGACAGGGGGGGGGGGCTACGCTGCGATCGACAATGCTGTACAAAAGCGTGAATACAAAGCGGATCAGTGCGTGCTGTGTACTGTAACTTTGACATTCTGTGCAGGGGTAAAGTAATGTATAGATATACGAAAGTGGTACTGGCTATGCAGCCGGTTATTACGTAATCATATTCCGCGATATGTTTCCATATCAATAAAATTATATATGACATTAATTTGTCAGTATAGTTGTGGTTATGATTCAGCTGATATTGATTATCAATTAGATAGATAAATGGGTAGCTGGATAGCTAGACAGATAGAGAAATAGATAGAAACATAGGTAGGTAGACAAGCAGACGGGTAGATGGTGAGATAGATACAGAGACGGATAGTTAGGTAGATAGGGAGAAAAGGTATACAGTTAGACAGTTAGATGGGTACGTAAAACAAGGTTAAAGTAGACAGATAAGATATAGAGAATATAGTTAGATAGAAACATGGGTAAGTAGGCAGGTAGACGGGTAGATGGTGAGATAGATGCATAGACGGATAGTTAGATAGAAACATGGGTAAGTAGGCAGGTAGACGGGTAGATGGTGAGATAGATGCATAGACGGATAGTTAGGTAGATAGAGAGATAGATATGTACATAGGTAGAAAGATAGATGGGTAAGGAAAACAAGGCAAAGTTAGACAGGTGGAGAAATAGTTAGATAGGAAGATAGATAGGTAGATAAGCGGACGAGCAAATGCATAGACGGATAGCTAAACAGCTAGAGAGATAGATGGGTAGATAAGGTATACAGTTAGACAGATACATGGGTAGGCAAAGGAAGACAGACGGGGAATAGTTGGGCAGAAACATGGTAGGTAGTTAAAGCAGACGAGCAGACGCATAGACGGATAGTTGAGCAGATAGACAGACAGATAGTAGAAAGGTACAGATAGATAGATTTAGAAGTGAACAAGCCTTAAAGAGATACACAGTCGAATAGTTATAGGCTAAGGTTACGTTAGGTAGATAGATAGACGGATAGGTAGGTAAATACTATGTCTGCAGGAGATAGATAGGTTAGGTTAGATTAAGATTATACAAGATAGTAGACAAACAGGTATATAAGTAGGCGGTTATGTAACTAGACTATGTAGATACTATGTGACTAGGTTATGTAGATACGTATAGATAGGCAGGCAGGTAGACAGATAGATAGATAGAAGGAGTCACGCGGGTAGTTGGGTAGAAAAATAGGAAAATAAACAGTTAGACAGGCAGTTAGATACGATCGTTAGTTAGACAGATAGATCAGTAGGCAGGTAGGTGGGTAGGTAGATAGATGGAGACGTAGGCAGGTAGGTAGATATAAGGATAGACAAAGAAATATATAGATAGAGAGATAGACAGACAGAAGAATAGTCACCGATAGTTAGATAGCCAATCAAACAAATAAATAGTTAGATAAGATGATTAGATTGATGGGTGGATAGCCAGATAGACAATAAGAACCTCTGAAAGGACAGATTGTTACCGTTGTTGATGTTGTCTGCAGCCGCGACAGCTTTGGTTTCGGACCTCGACTGCTGCTGCTGGTGCTGCTGCTCTGATGATTACAAGAGAACAACGGAAAAGGAAGACAAAGACGAATACAATAGATTAAAAGAAGAGAGAGAAAGAAAGAGAGAGGGAGAGACAATAACAAACATATAAAGAGGGAACAGATTTTCAATTCATATCTCATTAAATAAATAAAAAAACCAGCACTTAACTTGAGCTAATTAAAATAAACACCATAATGTTTAAATCCAGACTTAAACAAGCGAATCAAAATCACATCTTACTGACTGCGTTTCGGGCAGCGGCAAACATGGCACTGCTACACGATTGAAGCCAAAACGAGCGATGCAACCCCAACTATCGGTCACATGCAAACTACCGGGCAAAACCAGACCAAAGTTCCGTCACATTTTACCACGAAAGGCGCGCGGGGGAGGGAGGAGCCATTCGTGACGTCATCAGTGACGTCACACTAGATTCACATTCGATTGGTTCTTTGGCAATTCATAAGTTACTCCTATAGTTTCGGTCATTTCGTTTCTATAATGCCACGCCAGTAGAATCAATGAAATCTCATCAAACTTAATTAGTTGCAATTAGTACGGATTCAGGCCGCTAGGGGAGAGTTTACCTCAAGCGCTACCGCACTATGGGTTTTGGGAACACAGCACGTGAAAGTTGTAATTCGTTTTAACAGACTTACCTTCTGTGTCTTTAGCGATGACGGTTGAACTGCGGTCCACTACAGCTTTGTTCTTATCTATTTGAGGAAGAATATACAACTTAATTAAGTTAAATTAGCCGTACAACTTAATATCATTTAAATAAAATCCCCTTACACCAATTATTTGTAAATACCACAATACATTTTACGTAAATTAATGTAATTTACTATTGTATTAAGTTTAATTGATTTAATTACAAGACAGGTTAAGTTAATATTCTTTTCCCTTTTGTAAACGATTTTTTTTTAAATCGGCAAAAATGCGTTGGTCACGCAAGCAAGAAAAGCGCGCTATCGCAAATCCAGTCAACGCCCAGCGGATAGCATGATCCATCTTTGACGGTACATTGGGCCGCAGAGCTGACGCGGGTATATTCGATTTTTACCGCGGGAAAAATTCATAAATGACAAGCATATAATATGAAATAAATCAAAAATATCCCGCGGAAATACCGTCAAGAGATGAAGCGTGAAAAGGTGAAGCCTAACACGCCCTGAGGTTATGATTGCTCTTCTTGATTAACGCGTTGAATACGTTCTTGGAGAGATAGGTTTTTAACACCCTGACGGAAAATTAGATCTTACGCGATTGGCCCAAAAAATACCTCCAGAGGCGGAGTCTCCTATACCCTAAGGCTATATAGCCCTCTCTATCAGTTCCCCACTAATTCATCCTTCCTGGGTTGTCTCAATACGCACGAACTTTATTCGAAACCCGGAACCTTAACGTTTGGCTAAAGAAAACCTCCGGAGGCGGGGTCTATTTTGCCCTGAAGCTATAGTCCTTCCATCTTTCCCCTTTAAGGTTAGCTTGAGAAAGGGAACTCGAAGTAGAAAACCTGGCCAAAGAGACCACCCGAGGCGGAGCTTACTCGTGCTCTTAGTCTATGAATCCTCCATCTGGTCCCCAGTAAGATCATCCTTGCGGGTTAACTCAATATGCACAAACCTGGCCAAAAAGCCTTCAAAGGCGGGGTCTATTCTGCCCTGAGGCTATTAGCCATGCATATGTCTCTTATAAGGTTAGCCTGAGTAAAGATAAGGGAACTCGATTGGGATTTAAACAACCCCCGGAGGCGGGGCCTATTATGCCCTGAGGCTAATAACCTTTCACTTTGTTAGTTTGTATCTATAATTTCATCTTCCATTAACCTCAGTAAGCAGGGACTCGAGTAGGCAACTAAACCCTACACGACTGGGTACAAGACACCCTCAGAGGCGGAGCCTACTTTGCCCTGGGGCTATAACCGCAGCTTTTCTTTCCCTGAACTACTTAGAATAAATTTTAAAAACTCAACTGTTTTCTAAGTGAAGCACTTTTGTTATCTGAATATAACTGTGTCGCTACTCTAAAGCTGTCCGGATACTCTGAAAGCAGACTGAAAGAATCATTTTCCTAAGCTGAGACCAACGGACTCCCGGAGGCGGGACTTGGCATACCCTCAAGCCACAACCGCTCTTGCTGTTCCGCAAGGCGCTTCACAGCCAGCGGGCGGCCATGTTGTTGGGGTGTTTTTAGCCAAAATTTCTCGATTAGCCTTTAACGCCATCTGAATTGGCCCCTTGTACCTTGAAGGCGTGGTTATTACAATTAAATGCAGAAGACGCTGCATTGCGACTGAACCATGAATTTAATTCCTATACAGTTCCATAGCGCGCCTGTTTTAATTAATACCTGTCATAATCATTCAATCACAGCTAATTATTTCGTCTAATTATACATAAATGTTCACTTACTACGTTTTGGGAAATCTATACAGCCTTTATGTATTTTATAGTTACTTAATTAAACGTGTATTTATGGATACCTTTGACGTCATCATCGTCGATGGTCGTGCTGCTATCGGTCGATTCCTTAACGTTGGAGCCCTCGCTCTTTTTGGCAATGATGCTTCGACCTATTCCATTTAGAAACAAACAAGATTAAGTCGAATCAGTTCATAAAACCAACTGCAAAATCAATCATTTAAATTTAAAAAAAGCGAGTTTACTTGAGAAATTCCTGGTTGCCAGCATCGTAGTCAAAATGGCGCCCTGATTGCATTAAATTATATCGTGTTATCTGTATATATCGATCATGAAAAGATATTACTTTTAATTTGCGGCGGGCGTTGAATTTCTTGAGGCAATCGACAGTCTCTTGCCTGTGCACCACCGAAGCCACACGTTCGCGTTGCTGAAATACGACACACACACAAGAAAACGAATTAGATTTAATGAAATTAGAGTTAATTATAGTCGACTTGAAGATATAATAAGAGTTTATGGATGTTTACGCAAATCCACGGGTGTTTGAGAGCTTCCGACGCCGTAATTCGTTTAGCCGGGTTCACCGTCAGCATCTGGTTGATTAGGTTCTTGGCTTCAGGTGTCACCGTGTCCCATTCTGGTGAAGGATACTACCAGGAAAATTGTATTTAAATTAATTTATCTCAAAGTTAACTCGAATTTAAAGTTAAATATTAACCATAAAGGAAAATTAATCGATCATAAACTGAATTAGCCTAAAAATTATACAATTAAATTTGGATCTTTTCAGGATATTTTGATACACGCTAGATTATAAAAGTTAATTTAATTATATAATCAATCAATGGAAATGGTGTGTCGTACATCGTAGGCCCCGGCTTTGATCTGTGCGTACAGTCGGTGCTGATCCTCGTCCCAGAATGGCGGATAACCAACGAGCAGGATATACAGGATCACTCCTATTATCACAATCAATGAATTAATTAAGATGAACGAACTGACAATTAGCAGGTAATATAGGTTACCGCAGGCCCAAATATCCACCGGTTTGCCGTAAGGCTCCTTCTTGAGGACTTCAGGGGAGAGATAACCGGGTGTTCCAGCAAATCCTAATCAATTTTGATAAATTAGTTCTTAATCACCTGATTCGATAATTGGATAATTAACTAAGTTACCAATTAGACAAGTTAATAATTAAACCACGATACCGAACAGAAGAACAAGAATCTTACCAAACCAGGCTTGCTGCTCTCCTTGGACTTCGATAGCCAATCCAAAGTCGGCCAGTTTCACGGCTGCTCCTTTAGCTTTGCTGGCCAGTAGTAGGTTCTCTGGCTGTTTATTTTTTTCAATAATTCAATAACACAACAGAATATTAAGTTAAATTTAACTTTGACTCGTCCATTCAGTTTATTTATTAGAAATAGGGCTATGATTTTAATTAACTACTCTGATTTTGTATGAATAATTTCTGGGTTAATTATACTAATATAATTAAACTTAATACAATGGAGGGAAAGGATAGGTGAGGTGTTAACCTTGAGATCGCGATGGACGATGCCATTCTGGTGGCAGTGATGTACGCTCTCCAGGATCTGCTGTATACAGTGAGAGGCATCCGCTTCACTGTAGAACTCACGGGCGACGATGTCCTCGAAAAGTTCGCCACCAGTCACCCTGCAAGAAGATTTTTATAGAATGACTCAATGATTCACATATGTTTCAATGACTCATAGATGACTTAAAAACGAACCGTTCTAAATCAATTATAATGATTCACTGATGATTTGGGTTTAACGACGCATGAATGACTCACTTCGGTTTTCATCATTCAGAGTGACTCAATACAGAGATGAATTCAGATGATTCACAATAGCCATTGCGTATTTATGGTGACTCATTGATAATTCATTAAGGACTCACTTCATGACTCACAGTTTAGCAAGCGATTCAATGACTCACAATGACTTAAACTTAAAATGACTTACCAGTCGATTTCAATGATTCATTGATGGTTTCGAGTATAAAAGATTACAATGAGGCATGAATGAGTCACTCTGGTGTTCGCGGTTCAGAATGATTCAATACACAGGTGAATTAAGATGATTCACAGGCTTCACTGCGAATTTATAATGACTCAGTTTAGAAAATGAATCAATGACTCACAAAGGACTTAAACTGCAAATCGATTACAATGGTTCACTAATGACTTAGCAGTAACTCAAAAACGCTGATAATTACGTTTAGATGACTTATTCTGTTAATTAAGATTCACAGTGAATCATTGATTATTCATCAAGGACTCAATGTCTCACATAATTTAGCAATGATTCAATGACTCACAAATGACTTAACGGGTCATACGTCGATTAGGTGATTCACTGATAATTCAGCAATAACTCAAAAACGTTTATAACGACGTACGAATGACTCATTCTGTTGATTCAAAGTGACTCAATACAGAGACGAATGAAGATTATTCACAAGAGTCATTGCGTATTATTGCGACTCGTTACTAATTAATTAAAGACTCGATGACTCACTTAGTTTCAATTGTAATTCGAGGTCAACGACTCAAAAACGGCCCATATCTCAACTACAATGACTCAATACTCAATGACTCACCATATTTGATTATCACAGATGACTTACAGATGATTACACACACAGAACTACAATGACTCACAAAAATTGGCCAGAGAATCAAGAGTTTCATCAATAATTCCATTATGATTCTCCCACAAGTCTCGAAGACACAAAAGTAATGCATTAACTGGAACTAACTCATCCGTGACTTAATGACTGTACAGACTTGACAATGACTCACGTACAAAAAGATTCATTATGACTCACTGATGATTCAAAATGACTCATCATTACCTATCACACATCTACTAAGAAGATATAGAAATGACGACAAGACTCACGGAGTATTGATAATGACTCACTGATAACTCATCAGTCACCCAATAATGACTTTCACACGAGTCCCAATGACTTCCAAACGTTCGTTATCACTCATCAAAATGAACTAAGATGACCCACACATGATTATTCACATCGGATTCTTGATGATTCACCAATGACTCAAAACACGACTCACTGGGTAACTCAATATTCTTCTCAAACTAAGAAATAAAGAAGTAAAAGTAGGGATACTCACAAGTCAAAGACGAGGTAATGAAAGCACTCCTCCTGTATACTGTCATGGAGACGGACTGAAAACACAGAAAACAACTATAGTTATTGACCATCGCCCCCACCAGGCTGTGTAGCACATTTGGATCTTTAATAATCAACAGGTCTTTCAGAACGCCTCCCTAAAACGCCCAGCCTTTTTCGAGTCCCTCAATCCGCCATATTGGTTTTCCATGTTAAAGGAACACGTGTTTTTTTTTACCGTAAATAATTTCTTCATATTCTTAACGTCAATTTACGTCAAGTTTATAGAATCCTCTCGAGTGTGCACACATACAGTTTCGAGCAGGAACAAAGTTATTTGCTTATAACTCCCGCAGTTATAAAGTTATAGCAGCCCAAAAAATATCGCGTGTAGACCCAATAGCAGTTGACACGACTGTAAAATTTCGCTGAATTTGTTTGATTAGTTTTGCCAAAATAAAAATCCTGAATATCAGCAAATTACCATAATATTCCCCGCCATTTAAAAACCGCCTTTTTTGGGAGGATCTAGACTGTACACGCTCCAGGGATTGTCATCAGACCTCCCCCGGTATTGATTTATCGATCAGTAGATCGACCATTCTACGTTGGCTAGCCCCAAGTCTCAGGAGAGCGCCATCTTCCAAAAGCCCATGCGGCCATTTTGAGGTCTCATATTAGCGACCGAACTGGAGGAAATTTGCCGGGCCTAATTTGATTCATTACCTCTTCCTCCTTTCTAATATGCGGTGCAAATGCAAGAGGTTGGAAACCAAGGTTTATATGTTACCTATATTGGGATGCTGCAACTTGCGACAGATCCGCGCTTCGCGCTCCAGTTTCTGGAAATCTGAAAATTGAAACATTCAAATGTTAATTTTTTTAAACGAGGTACTTGATTCATGTTTTAATTATAGTTTGATTGCTGTTTGTATTTCAGTAGATATTGGAAGAGCTATCTAGATAGGACCCCGTATATCGGGTTTACCTGTATATCTGTATTTGGCCATCTATCTATGGATCTATTACGTATGCGATCCACTCATACCTATCATCTATCTTTCTATCTATATATTTATCTATCTATCTATCTATCCATATATCCATCCATCCATCCATTCACCTACCTACAACCTACCTACAATCTATCTATCCATCTATCTATGTATCTGTCTTTGCTATTTAAGTATGCTATCCGGCCGTCTATCTAACAAACTCTCTAACTAGATCTATGTATGTGATCCACTAATACCTATCTATCTATCCATCCATTCACCTACCTACCTAACTACCAATTACCCACCCATCTATCTATTCGTCTTTCTATTTACCTTACATCTTATCTATCTATCTATCTATCTATCTACCAACCTATGTATCTATCAAGCCAGCTATGTGAGTGTGCAGCTGCCTTATTGTACGTGCCTATATACCCATCCATCCATCATCCTTGTATCTCCCGTTTATTCTTGCGTAATATCCATCTATCTGTCTATCTATCTATCTATCTATCTATCTGTCGGTCTATCTTGCATCAGGGAGACTGGTACTCAGAACAGGCTTCCCACAGCCTTCTTCAAATCAACTACGGGCTATTTAAAAAAAAAACTCTCACTGCAACTCTAGCTTTCAAACTATATATTTTCCCAAAAATTGAACAGTTTATAACTTACACATAATTCGGAAGGGAATAACTCCAAAATACACTTAAAGTTAACACTATAATAAGATAAAGGGGCTTTTAGTTTGGCCGCCCTTTTCATATACCGAGGCACACGGACAGAATTGGCTCAACAAGATTTTCGCGAAAAGGCTTTCTGTGTTAGTCTATTCAGCGTTGCCTACGTCAATATTATCACAAGAGACAGGGCTGAATGAACACCGTCTCCGCATTTTTCCTCGCCCCATTCTCCCTTCAAGTCCATACAGAAGCGACGAGTCTGAGCGTCGCCCGCCATATTGAATTTTTCCACGTGCTCTATGTACAAAGCAAGTCTCCAATTTATTTTCTACGAGCACTTTTATATTTTCCGTCCCGGTTTATTCGCTTATGTCTCTTGCCTGGATTCTTTTATTAAATAATTTATTTCACGGAAATAATTACATCCGGGTATCCCACCCATTTATCTAGTCATCCGTCTATTTACCTAATATTCGTCTGCATGTCTATCTATCTATCTTTCTATCATCTATCCATCCATGTATCTATCTTGCTATAATTCGTATATACCCATCTATCTATCAATCTTTCTACATACCTGCCTATCTACCTGTCTTCTTGTATCTTCCATTACCCATGCATATATTTATCCATCCATCCATCCATCCATCTATCTATCTATATATCTATCTATCGATCGATCTATCTATCGATCGATCTATCTATCTATACTTACATTCCTATATACCCCTATCTATATATATCCATCTTTCTACCTACCTGTCTATCTGCCAACCCTAGCTATTAGTCTTGTATCTCCCATTTGCCGATGCATATATCTATCTATCTATCTGTCTGTCTACCTATTTATCTATCATCTATCCATCCATCTATCGAACTATCTTCCTATACCTACATTCCTATGTACCCACCTATCTATCTATTCCACCTTTCTCTTTCTGTCTACCTGCCCATCTGCCTACCTATCTAATATTCTTGTATCTCCCATTTACCCATGCATATCTATCTATCTATCTATCTATCTTTCTATTTGCCCATTTCTTTTGGGATTCTTTTATTCATTACTTAATTTCACGAAAATAAACCGACAAACGAACGGTCACACATCTCTTTATCTGATTGGTTAAAAGACCAGATCAACGCCCTTACTCCCACCCGTCCAATAGGAACACAGAAAAGGTACGGATAAACAAACAACAGAGATCAAGGGAAGACAAGAAAGTTAATTAGAAACTCATTAGGTGAACACAAGAGATTGGAATTGCACCGACTCTGGCTGTATATACAGCGAAGTTGGCCCTGTCTAAGTCCCTCCCACGGGAGTATGGCGGGCCACGCCCACTTGTTGATTGCATACGCTCCGGTTCACTTCCATTAACGCGGCGCTCGTTTATATCAGCGGTAAGAGCGGGCTCCTCGACAAACAACGGGGAAATCGACCTCAACAACGTAACATTTCCAACTTCGTCAATTCCGATATGCTAATCTTATAACCCGACTTTTCTTTAAAATCCGGTTCAGCTCTTGATTACTTCAGGCTACTTGTGGACTTGAATCACTTGATTCAACTCGATTACGATAATGATATCTCGAGTTGGGTTACGACCTTGATGTTAATACCGAATTTTAAGAGACCCGATTCTAAGCCAATTTGTTTCAGTCGGGGTCAAAGTCCATTAAAGTCGACTTTGGCCCTTGAGTTGGCTTTTCATAGCGACTAAATGTCGAGTCGACATCGAATTTTATTGCTCGTCCCAACTCCGCTACTGTTACACTTTTGATGTTGAATCCCGACAACATGTATTATCCGACTCGATTCAAGCGAAGCTGCGACTAATGTTGACTTGACATCACATTTCGGAGTCATAAGCCGTTGCTAAGGCGACCAGATATTCGCCGCAGACGACTGTCATGACGATATCGCCTTGAACCACCCTTACCATAATCCGACTGACTATACAAACCGGCCAGAGAGTCGACTCAACTTTGATTAATTCGACTCGGTGCTAGCCCATATCGAATGTTTACTTTTGCCGATTCTAGCTCCTGTTTAGCTAAAGCCGACTCGACTACACGACAAAGACAACTTTGGACCAACTCTTCTAATATGGCTCGTTGGTCAAAAAGTCGACTCAACTTTAACTTTAACACTTAATTAGTTTCACGTCTGTAACTGTAACTAGAAATTCGAATTCGGAAATAAAACCTTGAAAAAATAGCTACAAAATAAAAAAATTAAAATTGGTATATGAAATTATTCAGTATGTATCTATATACTAACCTCGGGCAGACAACTTTTTGGTGTTGATTATCTTGGCGGCAAATTCAAGGCCGGTCGATTTCTGCACGCATCGCCGCACAATTGAAAACGCGCCTCTGCAATCATCAAAAACGAGAAATTAATTTCTTTTTTAAAAAACACAATCGTAATTCAAACTACAAATTCATAAAATACGAAAAATGAACAACCAAGAGTTCTCTACAACACTGGAGAACAAAAGACGAAATCG